>PVLC010006634.1:53473-68284 GCA_004027655.1 Graphiurus murinus | reverse complement strand
AGAAACATGAACAGGAAATAAATTACGTGCAGCTTGCTGGGCCCTTGTCTTATTCCTCAGCATCTGAGAAACAAGCTTCCGCATGCACGAGGGCGGTGACGGTGATGAAGATGGCGCGGTCTTGGGAAAACAAGGACAGAGTGAGTCAAGGCGGGCCTGGCCCCTGCTGCTCCCGGGATTTCACAGACAAGTCAGAGCGAGGTTCTTCCTCACCCCTGTGCTCCTGTCTCAAGCCTCGGCCCCTTCCCCTCTGCGGTGAGCAATGGCTCCGGGTCTTCAGGGAGCTTTCCCACACAAACCCCACTACGGGGTTGTACAGGGACGCCTGTGTCACCCTGGGGCTCTAAGAAGCAACGCTATCTCTGCGACTTTCCGGACATGATATTGTCTTCCCTTCCCTGCCGTCCTCTCTCATAAAACATGTCTCCTTTCTCTCTCCTTTTGCTTCCCAATTCCTGACTCCTTGCTAACCGTTACTATCATAGGTTTCTTCATAACTTGCTGAAAAATCAACCACCTCCCCAGGTAATCAATTAACCAATTAGGCATGCCATCCAAACCCAGGAGCACCTGTCTCATTCATGCCTGAGTTTTTGTTGGCTCTTCTTGCAAGAGAGAGAGAGAGAAAGAGAGCGCGAGCTAGAGATTGATTGATTGATTGATTGATTACTGGGCTTGGAATGACCTTAGGGACATGGGAGGCATGCTCTTTAAACCAGGAGAGCCACAGAGGACAGAGCAGGAAATGCTGCTATACAGCCTGAGAGTGCAGAGCAGAGGGTGGACTTCTCACCTTCTCACCCACACCTGGCTCACAGGGGAGGAACTCTGGTTCCAGGTTCGCGTACTACCTCTGAGGGAGTGTGTCCGACTTGATTCTTTGCCTTGTGCATCAGTACCCAAAGCCCAGATAGAAATCTCTTGTGCACAATTCCCAGGACATGCTGACCAATCAAAGCAAAGTGCTTTTAATCTTATGGGAGAGGCAGAAGCTGGACAGGGCCGATTTTATGGGGGAGGTTGTGTTTAACCAGCAAACTTCCTAGCTGGTATTCCTAGTCAGTAAAATATGAAAAGAAGCACCATGTGTGGTGGTGCGTTCTTGTCATCCAAGTACTTGGGAGGCTGAGACAAGAGGATCGCAGGTTTAAGGGCAGCCTCAGCAATTTAGGGAGACCCTATTTCCAAATTAAAAACAAAATGAAATAGGGCTTGGAATGTAGTTCAGAGGTAGAATGCCCCTGGGTTAAATCCCAGTAACACACACAATATATATATATTTTTATTTAAAAATGTGTGTCCTTTTCCTTTTCTTTGTATTTCATACCCTGTGTCAGACTCCAACAGCCTGGCTCCTCCCTCCTCCCCTCCCTGGAAACCTTCCAATTGGTGCTGCGTCGTGGGGGGGGGGGGTCCCCTACCTGCAGAAACTTCATCCTCACTGCTCGAATCAAATCTGGTGCTGACCATCCCATCTGGGGAGACACAAATGTGAGCCCCACAGTCATCTGAGAGAGGGTCTTAGCCATTTCTCCTACACCAGCTGAGCTCCCGGTGAGTGCCATGCTTCGCGTGTGGTCCGCCTCCTAAAAGATTGTTTGCTGGACGCTTGGCCCTCCGTGTGTCGGTGTTGACCAGGAGAGGAGGTGACCTCTCCACACCTGAGCCATATCACAGGCCAAGGTGGGATTTACTAAACTTAACAGAGGGGCAGTAAGATCATCAGTGCCAGGGCTGAGCTCAGGGAAGAGAAGAAGAAGGGAGGACAAAGAATTAGAATTCTCCGGCCTTTCACAGAAGAGGCTTGCGAAGGACAGGGTCAAGAGTGAAGTGCCAGCCGGGCGTGGTGGCGCACACTTGTAATCCCAGCATTCGGGAGGCTGAGACCGGAGGATCCGGGTTTGAGGCCAGCCTCAGTTACCTAGTGAGGCACTCCGCAACTTAGTGAGACTCGGTTTCAAAATAAAGAATAAAAAATAGGGCTGGGGGTATAGCTCGGAGGTGGAATGCCCCTGAGTTCAATCCCTAGTACCGCAAAAAAAAAAAAAAAAAAAAAAAAAAGAGTGAAGTGCCATTGCTGACCAAATGCAATGCATGAACACAAGCGCCTCCTGATCATGAACTTGCTACTAGAACTTTACCAGGGATTATGAAACAGACTTCTGTCCCTTTAAGAGCCCTGTGAACATTGCCCCGAGTTTTGACAGGCTGTTTCTCCATCTTATTTGAGGTATACTTGGCATGAAAGGGACTGCAGGCATATAAAGTATGTAATTTGATTAATTTGCATATATCTATACTCACGCTCCAGTGAGAATGTCCCTTTTGGTTGCACACACTCAGGCCGGCAACTAGAGGAATATATATCTAGAGAAACACACAAGAACTCATACACAGGGACACTCACAATCACCCTTGAAAGACGCATATAAAGATGCACCCAACCCCACGGACCCAACAGCCCACCTCCCGAGGAACAACACAGTTGCTTCCAGAGACTAGACAGAATGGCCAAAGCGCTTTAGGTATAAAACAGAATTCCAGCACCACAACTCCACCTCATCAGCAGGAAGCTGGGGCCCTGACGCGCTGCCCACGAAAGCCACAAGGCTGCTCACCCGTCCTGTCACCTCCGTCATCCGTCACCGAGGCGGGCGCTCCCGTGTGGGAACCCTTTCCAGCTGCACTGGACTCTGCCTGGAATTATCGAAAAGGAGTCATTGTGCGGCCTGTGGATGCTGTGTCCTGTGTGCACGCATCTTTTGTTTCCATGGTGACATTAGAAAAGGGTGGAGTCAAGGGAACCAGAGACCAGAACGGAGAGGACCTACTGCTACCAAAGGACGGAAGGGCCCCGTGGGGGACGTGTCTTGAGTCCACATTGGTTGATAAGATTCTTTCACAAAGAGGAAGAGAGATGGTGCTGAGGAGGGAGATGGCTACCTCTCAGTAACAGACTCTCCCTTCAAATTCCCCCACCAAGGAAATGATATATGTTGCAGATAGAATACCTGTTCCGATTATCATATCTTACTTTAATAGACAAGGACAGAAATTGATAAGAGAAACACTTCAATTTCCATCCAAAACAACAAAAGCGAACTTACCAGGCCACACCATGGGTCTTTCTGATCAAGCTTGTCCTGAGGAAGCGACTCTGCCAGGAGCTCAGGGGCAGCTAGGAGGACAACATGGCTGTCATAACACTGAAGGTGTTGTTCATAAATTATGCAGGAGTATTAGGCCAAGGAAGGCAACTTAGAGAAGCAGGAGAGAGCTGAGAAGCGCAGCCTTTGGATTCTCAACCATGGGCACCCTAATCAGTGTGATTAACCGAAAACCGAAAAGCCAGGCACACAGGGAAGTGTTCCCTGGGCTTCAGTGACAAAGTCTCTGGTCCCCTTCCTCCTGGATCAACGGCTCTGCACCTCGTCACCAAGGTAGTGAGAATAAGAAACAAACCTTCAGACTTGGCTACCGTGAGGGTCGAGGGAATTGGCATTTAAAGTGTGTACTAGTGTGTGATTTTATTTACAGAAAATTAACACGTGTTGTGGATACAAGAAGATATTCTTTGGGGGAAATGTGCGCATGCTCACAAACACATTCCCTGCGCTGCTCACAGATTACCCCCCCCCCTCATGCACACAAATCCACACCACCAAAGTGAACAGCTGATTCAGGGAGCACAGTAGGCGGCCACAATTCTTTACTGAATTTTCAGTGTCTCCCGCCACCTCTCCCAGTCCGCATTTCCAGCAGGATCTCGAACCAGGATGGCATTCTAGGCAAAGATAGCCAAGATAGCCCAGCGTTGTTCAGCACTTGGTTTTTTTCTTAAAATGGGAGTGAGTTGAGGGTACATACAGTTTTCATCCTTTGTGGAGTCCACCTGCCGGTACAGAAAGGAAGACGGCATGAGAAGCAGACCACGTGGGGCCCTGTTTGCCCACGTCTGTTGTTTCCTGGGGTGTCGGTAGAAAGCTGGGTGGGAAATGGTGATGGAGGAAATGACCCAAACAAAAGGCTACATGGCACTTGTGGAAGGCAGGAGCTATGAGTGAAACGTTTCTCACGTGTCCATTTTGTTTCGCAAACAGAACATTCTCTCCAACCATGAAAAGACACTACTGAGAACCTGCTCAGTACCACACAGTTGGCCACTGGTGCTTCATACACCGACGCCATCTTGAATCAGGCATCAGTGGGTCATAGACTCGAAGTGAACGTTCCTCCACAGAGGGCGTTGTGCAAGTCTTCTTTAAGACTGTCACGCCCAAAGTTGAATGGAAAAATAAGAAATGGAGAAAACAAACTTATTTCTCAAACAAAGAAAGGCAAGCTTACTTTTGGCATAGATTGGTCCTCCTCCTCTACCTCATTGCAGGGAACTACCTCCATCAGGACTCGCACTGATTCTAGGAGGAAATAGCACAACTGTCAGTACCCTGGTGTTGCCGAAGACTTTCTCGGGGAGCTTTCTTGGTGTGGTGGCGTGGACGTGGGGCCAGGGTGGATGGAGGTGGTTAACTAGCGTGCACTGGCTCTGTTGAAGCTCGGATGTGATCCTTAGTGGATGAAAGAAAGGAATGGAACAGGAAAGAAAAATGGATGGAACCACGATGAGAAAAGAGTTAAACCATTATTAGAGTGGAAGGTTTCAACACCCTTTTATGACTGTTTTGACAGTCATCTGGAAGAAGATAAGTGCAGGTATCTTTTTTTTTTTTTTTTTTTTTTTTTTTTTGTGGTACTGGGGATTGAACTCAGAGGCATTCTACCTCCGAGCTATACCCCAGCCCTATTTTTTATTTTTCATTTTGAAACCGAGTCTCCCTAAGTTGCGGAGGGCCTCACTAGGTAGCTGAGGCTGGCCTCGAACCCGGATCCTCCGGTCTCAGCCTCCCGAATGCTGGGATTACAAGCGTGCGCCACCACGCCCGGCTTAAGTACAGGTATCTTTGAACACGATAGCTCTGTTATGGGTCAAATTATGTCCCCTGAAATGCCTGTTAAAGTCTTAAACCCAGTACCTCAAAATTTCATCTTATTTGAAAATAGAGTGTGTTAGAAACAATCAGTTGTTTCCTATTTAAAGTATACAAAGTAGGGTTTAAAGATACCATCAATTCTCTATTGATCATTTAATGAATTTAAATTTGTACACATTAAATAATAGAAGGCATAACATGTTTAGGTTTTCTTTTTATCTTTTGGTGCTGGGGATGGAACCTAGGGGCCTTCTACCTCAAGGCTACACCCTCAGCTCTATTTTATTTTTTATTTGGAAATAGGGTCTCATATGTTGCTGAGACTGGCCCTAAACCTATGATCCTCCGGTTTCAGCCTCCCAAGAGCTGGGATTATGAGCATGCGCCACTGTACCTGGCTTAGGTTTTCTGTGGAACGTGGAGCACTGAATAAACTATAGAGTCATTCTTGGTGAGTGAACTTGCTGACTCAATACCCACAGTACCTGGGTTTGACAAGTCCTCAGTGCGCTGCCTAACAGGTGGCCAGAGCTGGACGCTTCTGGTCCAGTGTTCGGGGCAGGCAGTAGATCGTCTTGCCCTCTCTCGATACACTCTCGTGTTTCCAATGAAAAATCCTGGGAAATTCGTGAAAATAGACACAGCTATTGACATCTCATTCGCAAAGACCAGCGGGTAATTACTAATAACGTATGCCCAGTTCAAACTCTTTGGGATCGACACCTAATAACTGAACATATTTTCTGGGTACAACATGGTATTTCCAAGCCCGTGTATGTTGTGCAGTGGTAACATAACGAGCAGCTACAATCTTTCTATTTCTTGGTGGTCAGAACCATTCTGTCATCTGTGAGAACATGGGTGGGCCTGGAGGATATTATATAAAGGGAAGAAAGCCAGGCCCAGAGGAACAAATCCTGCTCAATCCCACCTCTAGTTGGAATCTAACAACGCGGAGGGCACAGAAATTGCCAGTAGAACAGTAGTTACCAGACGGTGAGAGACGAAGTGACAATTAGATTATTAGGAGCAATTCTGGTATCTTCTTGCACACTGAAAGGCCCCAGTTTATAAGAATGTCATGTGTGATGTGAGATTCGATAGCCAGAAAAGAGGATTTTGATTGCTATTTTTACCGTTCAAACAGTGGCAGCCAGTTTTCACCAGCGGGGTGGGCGGCAAAGCACCTGCATCAGAGCTGGGCTCTAGGAAATTTCTTGCAGTGTGACATGTGCTTACAACGCAACTGAGTACTGTGCAGGTAATTGCCTTCCCTGGGGTGGGATCACACAGAAAGGCAGAGAGAACGGTGACCGAGAACACAGGGCTGGGCCAGGCGGGCGGTGTTGGAAAACCCTACGTGGAAGCTGTGCATCCCTGTGGGTTAAATAAACCTCTCTGTGCCTCAATTTCCTGTTTGGAGACATGGGAATGTCAGGCTGGCCAATTTTGTGTTCCAAGGCTAACCAGGATTAAACACAGGTGAAGCCTTAAGAAGACTGGCACTTCATAATTGCCCTGCAGTGTTCAGTCATGAAACATCTGAAAGAATAAGCTAGACCCTTGTCCGTGGTTGAACACGGAGTGGCTATAGGCAGTGTGGATAGGATGGAAGTCTGCCCCTCATCCCCTACATGGGGGAAAAGCTTAGCAGTCCACTGAGAATCTGTGTTATTTCCTGTGACCCCACATCAGGCCCACAGAGGGGCAGAGCAGGGATTGGGACCCATATTTAACAGTTTAAAGTAATTGAAATGCGATTTAAGTGACTTGCGCAGAGTCACAACCCTGCTGTGTGCTGGGCCTTGGGCAGGAGTACAAATGGCTCCCTGGGGACAGAGATCCCGGAACTTCTGAGACCTCTAGGCGATGTCCTAGAAGCTCTTCCTGCTCTTCCGCAAATCCTCCTGCCCCGGTTTTTCTTGGGGAAGCTCCTTTCCTGGAAAAATGGGCTGGGCCTAGGGATGAGCCCAAGTTGAAAGCCAGGCTCTCGCCTGGAGATTTCAATTAATGACCCCAATTCCTGCAGCTTTCTGCAGACGAAGCCTCTCTGGAGGATGAGGGGAGTCCGCGCTGGGGCCACCCCTCCCCAGCACCTTCTCAGTATCTGCTGCCTCTCGGTGAACCTCCCTGGGGAGCAGGGCTGGGAACTCAGAACATTCCACCCCAACTGCCACTTGGCGGTTGTGCCAAGAGGTCACTTTCCTTCTACTGGTCACTCCCGAATGAAGAATTAGTGCTGATTAATGGAGTGCTGATTAATGGGCTGGTGCTCTGGTGGTTCAGCGGAGGAGGTGGGCATGCCCCACACCTGGGGACTACTGATCTAAGCCAGTGTCTGAGAAACTGGACCAGGGCCCCTCACCCTTCCCCCAGATCCTGCATGGTCAGGGGGCAGAGTCTTATCTGTCTTTGATGGACCCAAGTAGAGACACAGCCTTTGTTCCCATCCCAAGACCCTCCCTGTGGACCTCCAGCCACTCATTCCATCAAATGTCCACTCCTCTTACCTCGTGGCACTGTCCCCGTCACTATGACCCCAGGGACCCTGGACTCATGAGTCGCATGACCGTTTCACCCTGAAATCCCTATGCTTTTCCTTTCTAAAATTTCTGGACTTAAGATTGCTGTAGCATTCGTTCTGTCTTTTACAGCTACGTTCGGAAGAGTTTCGCCTTTATTTCCCCTTTCATGGAATGTCTATGATATACTTAGAACTGAGACCCTCCTGTTCTCATGAAAGCAGTGCATGTGTGTAGGCTCCCCTGTATCTGTTCTTTCAAAGAGTAAATGAAAACACAAGAGAAGCATGTGTTGAGTACAAGTCAGCTCTTCCATGTGAGCAGCCGCTTTCAGAGACCTGTGAGAACCTACCTCGACAACAGAAACAGTTTCCCATCTCGGAGGACTCTACGGACCAACCTGAGAAAGGCTCGACTGCTCTCAACTGTGGACCTCGCAGCTCTCAGAGTGGCAGTTGAATGGAAGGCAGGACGTGCATCATCGCATCACCATGGCAACATGACATCACGGGATTCTCAGAGTGAGCGCACGCCATGCTACGGGGCTGCTGCTCTACTCTCTAGAGAGGTGTGTGTGACGTGTCCAAGTGCGCTGCTCATAGGAACATGTTTTGCTTCACATACTGAATCCCAGACCCACCCATGATTTCATGTTCATGAAAACAATTAAATGAGCAAATATTATCAGTCCCCAAATATTTTCATTTATCATGAAAAAAAAATTCAGGGTGAAAGATTGACAAGTGTAGCATGTTGAGAATAAGAAGAGATTCCCTTCCTTATTTGAGATAGCAAACTTATTCATTATCTATTATCCCTAATTCTTCAGATATTTCTAAATTGAAAAAAAAATTTAAGTTGGCTCCAGAGTAAATTTAAAAAGACACACAAAAATCATCTAACATGTAATATATTTCAAGTGGAGGACATAGTAAGGTTCACCCCGCTTTTTTGAAATCTGTGAAGATCCCACTCTTGTGTGAAAAGCGAAAATCTGATTCCCAGAAAAACCACATTATAATATTCAAATGTTCTGTTTTCAACAAAAAATAATCACAAATCATAAAAATTTAGAACATATTTTCCATTCAAAGGAACAAAATTAATTTACAGAAACTGTTTTGAGGTAGGACCGCTGGGGAAGACCACTCAGACTCAAAAGTAGCCAAAAGAGAGTTTTATTAACCTGCCAGGACTATGTTGGCACGGAACCAGAGTGCAGTGGTGAATGGTGGTTTTGGGATTCTTTTCTATAAACTGTAAGCTCAGGGTAAAGAGTTTAGGTTCTCACAGGAGAGTAGCACAGCAGGGGTGGTAGCCAAGTGTAATGTTCAGAAGCCACAAGACAGTAGTGTGCAGGGGCTCAACAAACCGTGGCAACTCCTTCTATTACACATATATCCTGGTTGTGACAAAGATGGATCCTTCTTTTATATATATCATCCCATTTGTGACAAGGATGGAAAGTTCCCAATGGGCTGTTCCTGCAGGTTCGAGTCAAGCAGAAATTAGAGAAGCCAAACAAGCAGTTATGCGTGACTAGCTGGGTCACTTAAGGTAGCAATATGGTGTTACTTATGCTGAGGCTGAGACCTCAGGTTAGCCCTTAACAAAACCTTCCCCTTGAAGTCCAAATATTTGAATTAAATGCTATAAGACACCTGTCCTGTATATGTTTAGACAACTAAAGAAAAATATGGAAAAAGAACTAAAGGAAAACAATGCATGGAATATGTGGGATAAACGATAAGGAGATAACGTAGGAACCCCGAAAGGGGATCCCAACGCTGTCAGCTGGATACCGGCGCTCACCCCCCAAAATCGCGAGAGTTGTCACTTGATGCAAAACCGCAAGAGGCTTTATCCTAAGACTAACGCTCATTAGGGCTCAACCTGCATCCCACACAGGGGTAGGAGAGGAGAGCCCCGAAGGGGTTTGGAACAGGGTTTTTATGGGGGTCCAGTACATAGGCATTTTTTAATTACAGAGTTTACAGCATGCACCTGGCAGGTCAGATAAGCGAAACAGGATAGCAAAGTCTCACATGTTTGATTAGGCAGGTTGGTTAATTAAGCAGTTTGTTTACGCACTTTAGGGTAGGGGGCATTTCATTTATTTTAACTTATCTTAAACCTCTTCCTGGGACTTTGTAAAATCTAAAACGGTTCCTGGTTAAAGGATAACTTAAGTCCAACGGTCATTTAACACTCAAAGACCTAAGAATCTTCTTCTCCCTTTTTTACGCTTTTCTGAAAGGAAGTTTTTTTTTATTCCTTCAATATCAACTATAAAATGAACTTTAAAAAGTTCTGGAGCTGAAAAGGGTAAACTTGGAGTGAAAAATCCACTGAATGGATTGACAGATTATTTATGCAGGGGAAAGAAGCAATCAGTGAACTTGAAGATAGAACAATTGGAATTTTAGAGTCTCAGAAGTAGGAAGGGGAGTAAATCAAAGTGAGCAAAGCCTGAGGGACATGTGGAACAGGATTATGCAAAACATCGTGGACTTCGAAAAAGTGCTAAAAGAGGAAGAAAGGGATGGATGGATAGAAAATGCTTTTGCAGGAATAATGGTTAAAATGCCCACCATTTGATGAAAGACATGAACCTACAAATCCAAGTAAATGAACAAGAAGATGAAAAAGGTTAAATCACTCTCAACGTTGGATAGATCACCTAGAAAAGAACATCAGTAAGGAAGTAGAGGGCTTGAATATCACCACAGAACAGCAAGCCATAACAGATATACACACAAGACACCCAGCAGCGGAACATACGTTCTTCCTAAGCGCACTTAGAGCTGTCTCTGGGGTGGACCATATGCTAGGGCACAAAACGAGACTCAACAAATTCAAAATGTTGGAAATCATATCAAGTATCTTTTCTGAGCAGAATGGAATGAAGATAGAAATCAATAATAGAGTGAAAACGGGGAAGTTCTCAGATGTGTGGACATGAAAAACACTCGGTGTATGGGTGCCAGAGGTCAAGGGAAATTAGAAAGTATGTGGAGAAGCATGAATACAAACACACAGCTCCCACAATTTTATGAGATTCAGTGAAAATATTGCTCAAAGGGAAATTTATGGCTTTAAGTGCTTATACTACAAAAGAAATATCTCAAATGAATACTTAAACTTATGAAACTAGAATAAACGAAATAGTAGAACAGTGGGGGAAAAGTCCATTAGAAGTATAAAATGGGATCCAGATGATGTTGCATGCCTGTAATCCCAGCTAATTGTCTGAGGCAGGAAGATCACAAAGCTAGCCTGGGCAAACAAGTGAGACCTTATTTCAAAAAACGAAAGAAAGAAAGAGAGAAAGAAAGAAAAGGAAGGAAGGAAGGGAGAGAAGAAAGAGAAGGAAGGAAGAAAGGAAGGAAGGAAGGAAGGAAGGAAGGAAGGAAAAGAAAGAAGTTAATGTTGTAGTCAGTGGTACAGCACTTTCCAAGTACATGCAAGGCTCTGTGTTCCATTGGAGATAAATAGAAAATAATATAGGGGAATAAAGAAAAAAATGTTCTTTGAGAAAAATCAATAAAATTGGCAAATCTTTAGGTATACTAAGGGCTGCAAAAGAGAATGAAGACGCCAATGAGTAAAATCCAGAGTGGAAGTGTGGACGACGTGACTACTGACTCCAAGAAACAAAGGATTCTAAGAGGATACTGTGACCAATTGTATGCCAAGAAATTAGATGATAAGTAAGAGGTAAATTTTCTGGAAGCACACAAACTAATGAAATGCATTACAAAAGAAGTAGAAAACCTTAATAGGCTTATCGTAATAAGATCAAATTAATGGACACAAACCTTCCAGGAAAGAAAAACACAGACTCAGATGACTTTAGTGGTGAACTCAAACACCTAACAAATAATTAATGCTAATAATTCTCAAACTTTTCCAAAAAATTTCGGAGGAAAAGCTAATAAAAATTTTAATAATTTAAAGTTAACTGAAAAGCTCAATCTATTTACATTTAAAATTATTCCTAACTCATTCTTATGAGACCTGAATTATTCCTCATACCAGAGACAAAGACATTTCAAGAAAGGAAGACTATTCTGCAGTTGCAAACAACAAAGGTTGCATTCTTCTGTAGAGATTCTAAGAATAAAAAGCTGCAGTTTTAAAAATAACAAGTTATTCCACCTATTAATTTTTTTTTTTGTTTTGCGGTACTAGGGATTGAAATCAGGGGCATTCTACCTCCGAGCTACACCCCCAGCCCTATTTTTTTATTCTTTATTTTGAAACCGGGTCTCACTAAGTTGTGGAGTGCCTCACTCAGTAGCTGAGGCTGGCTGCGAACCCGGATCCTCCAGTCTCAGCCTCCCGAATGCTGGGATTACAAGCATGCGCCACCACGCCCGACTAGTCCACCCATTTAAAGGATGCAACTCAATGTTTTTTGGCATTTTCACAGAGTTGTCCCAACCTTGCTGCAGTAAATTTTAGGACATTTTATGCCTGCTCAAATCAACACCATCCCCTTTGGCTCCGTTCTCATTTCTCCAAACCCTTAGTCCCGGGTAAGCTCTAGTCTGCTTTCATTCTCTGTAGATTCTCCTATTCTGGAATTTCCCATAAACAGAATCATACAGTCAGTGGCCATTTGTGACTGACTTGGCGTAATGTTTTAAATGTTCATCCGTGTTAAAGCATGCATCGTTACTTGACTTTTATCCTAACACTAGATTGCCCCCGTGTGGATATTCGGGTTTTTTTTTTTTTTTTTTTTTTTTTTGGCGGTACTGGGGATTGAACTCAGGGGCTTTCTACCTCCGAGCTATACCCCCAGCCCCATTTTTTATTCTTTATTTTGAAACCGAGTCTCACTAAGTTGCGGAGTGCCTCACTAGGTAGCTGAGGCTGGCCGCGAACCCGGATCCTCCGGTCTCGGCCTCCCGAATGCTGGGATTACAAGCGTGCACCACCACGCCCGGCTCCCCGTGTGGATATTCGGATGTGTCACATTTTGATCATGCGTGTTTCAGTGGGAGCACTTTCTGCCTCTGCTGGAATGCTTGATAGTGTCTCCTAGGTCCCTGAAGCCTGGTTTATGTATTCATTTGTACTTATTAGGTATCAGACTGAATGATCTCAGCTGAGTGGTCTTCCAGTTCACTGATTCTTTTCTTCTTCCTGCTCAGGTCTTTTGTTCTGCCCTGTTGTGAGTTTAGTTTTATCAAGCCCTAACCCTCAAGACCTGTGAACATGTCTTCATTTGGTAATAAGGTATTTGTAGATGAGGTCATCCTGTACTAGGGTGGACGCTAATACAAGCACTGCTATCCTTATAAGAACAGGAAAATACGGACGCATAGACCCAGAGGGGAGAGGATGGGGTGGTGGATGCAGAGACGGGACTGGTGCCGGCAGGGAGCTAAGGGAAGCCGAGCATCCAAGCAACTGCCAGAATCTGGGAAGAGGGGAAGGAGGACAGTTCCCCGGGGCTTCCAAACACAGCACGGCCCAGCTGACAGCTGGACTTCCACTTCTGTCCTGCAGAACTGTGAGCAAGTTAACTTCCTGTCGTTTTAAGCCTTCCAGGTTGTAGTAATTTGTTATGCAACCTTGGGAAACCAGTAAAAGTCCTTCGGGTCTGTTTTTCAATTGCTGTTTTGCTTTTCAACTCCAAATAAAAGTTTTATTCTCTTCTAATTTATATCTTTATTGTTATTTTCTACTTGGTGAAATAAATCTCATACAATCTTTTAGAGCTTGATTATTTGAGTATATTTGCAATACCTAGTATAGTCTTTATGTAGTAAATTCAGTATCTGGACTTCCTTGGGGATGGTATCTACTGGTTGCTTTTTTCTTATGTATCAACCTATGTTGGGGGTCCCAAGAGCACCCCCAAGTCCAGTGATTCCCCAGAGGGACCCACTGGACTCAGCATATAGTCACAGACGTGGCTTTCACTTATTACAGTTGAAGCACACTAAGCAAAATAAAGAGAAAAGGTGCCTGGGGCAAGGTCCAGAGGAAGCTAGGCACAAGCTTCCCAGGATCCTGCCCAAACAAGTCACACAGACACACTAAATCTGTCCAGCAATGAATTGTGACCACACGTGTAAAATGCTGTCTGCCAGAGAAGTGCACTAGAGGCTTATTGCCTCGGGCTTTAAGGGGGGCTCGTTATTTGGGGCCCTTTCCCTAGCATGTGCCTAAATTCCAGTGGGCCAGAAGGAAAAAGTCAGGTGACCATCTTGAGGGACCAGTAGTCTGCTGGAATCCCAACTGGCTCAGAATCCAGAAGCTTCCAAACCAACTGCCCAGGTGACAGTTGCATACATAATTAGCTTGGCCTTAACCGACCACAGCCAGTGCTGAGCACTTCATACTGGTGAACGGGGAGCTGGCCTGCTGGGCTGGTGCTCGGGGGTTCGGGAGAAGTGGCCAGGCTCCCGTGTCTGTGATGAAAGATCTGACCGTCTGACAGGGCAGCCTGGACGGAGGCCTGGCTGAGAGCGGGCAGCGTGCGCCTTTCTGCTCAGGACCCTCCTCGCCCACACCCGGCCCCCGCCGTGCGAGCTGTGGTCACTGCCGGGCGTCTACTGCACGCTCCCTGTGCAGCGCCTCCCTGGGCAGTCAGGGGAGGGAGTTCAAAGCCGACCCCTGGCGTTTGGCCAGACGCCCGTTTCGGTGCTGCAGAACCTCTCTTGGGCATAAACAGAGAGTTTCCTTGACCCCAGACCCCTTTTCTGGTATATCTGATGTTTTATGATGTTTTCTTGTACCCTTGAACCATGATCTCAGAAAATGTATTGAAAATAGGAACAATCTGTTTGGCAGCAGAAGGCCACGGGAAAGTATCAATAATCTTTTCCTGGGTCCTAATTCTCTTGTTCCCCAGAGTCTCGGGAGCAGATGAGGCAAAGTTGGGTTTAGGAGGCGGGATCTCACAGTGTGGTGTGAACTCAAAGTGGCCCAAGGGCTCATTGTGAGAGGCACAGCTGCATTGAGAGGAGGCAGGACGGTGGCCGAGAGCCTGGGGCTGGGGCTGGGGCTGGGGCTTTGGCTGAGGCTGGGGCTGGGGCTGGGTTGGGGCTGGGCTAAGGCTGGGGTCCCACCTTGAAGCCAAACGAGCCTGGGAAAGGGACTTCACCCCTGTCCTCGGCTCCCTCTTCTGTGACGTGGAAATGTTTACAGGGCCTCCTTACCAGTCTTAAACTCAATATAAGCAAGTGCAGATAAAACCCGAGGACAGACAAGTGTCGCTCACGTGTGCGGTGTTCAAGTATTGAGCGTGGAGGGGAAGCCGGTCATGGGCGGCGGTGGCCTCT
>PVLC010006634.1:5000-53373 GCA_004027655.1 Graphiurus murinus | reverse complement strand
AGACTTTCCAGCCTCCACGTGGGGGAGCTGCTTTGTAGTATGTGACAGTGTCCTGTGATCCCCAAACCAGCCCTGCGGGATGGGAGGGCAGGGGCCCTGACCCGAGCTTTTCAGAGCCCCTCACTGAGCCAGGGGCTGGAGTGGGTTCCCTGGGTCAGCGCTCCCTGGACCCGAGTGCTCTAGATCATGCTGCTGGTTTCCTGGACCAAGGGCTTCCCTTACTGCATTTTTCAAATATTCTTGCCCCGAGGGTCCCTCCTTTCCCAGCTTCTTTACCTATCGGCTAACCCAGATGCACCTCCTGAGGACAGGTGACCACCTGGGGGACCTGTGGTCTGCTTGGCCCCTAAGTGGCTCAGAGCCCAGACCTTTGCAATCCAACTCCTCACGGGGCTGCCCCACAGGGAATTAGCTTGGGTTGAGCTGGCCAGCCCTGGATGGACCGTTAATGGGGCCAAGTGGCCCTCTGGGTTTAGTGAGGAAGCTGGCATGTCCCCACGTCGGCTGACCACTGAGCTGAGCAGGTGGCCAGAGGCCGGGCTGAGCGGCCGCACCTGCTCTGAGCGTGCACTTCCTGCTCACGCCCTTTCCCACCAGACCTCGGCTGCACACACTCCCTCCCGCTGGCCCCCGCCGGTCTAGGGGCACAGTCCCCGCTCAGAGGGGCCCCTACATAGCCACTGCCTGTGACCCACCCCAAGCCCTCCCTGAGCATCGCCCAGGCTCTGCTTCCCCCTGTCCCCAAGGTCCACCCCACTGACACAGCAGCCCTGGCCCTCCTCCCCACTGTCCCAGCAGCGCCCACCCAGCAGGGAGCCTCTCCTCCTCACCCCAGGGGCATCCCGCCCTGAAATTCCACTTTCTAAGAATCTCTGGAACCAGATCACTGATGGCTGGAGTGGGATTCTGAGGAACCCCGGCAGGGGCGCGTGCTCTGCGGTCTCCCTGCTGTCACGTCCATTGCTGGGCGGCACAGGAGCCTCCCGGTGTGGGGAAGGGCGTGGCGGCGTGTCTTCCTTCCACACCTGTGCAGGAGGTCGGCCTTACTACCCCCTGAAGTGTTTGGTGCAATTCAGAGGATGCTCCCTGGGCTCCAAATTTGCTTTGCAGAAACATTCTGTTTATATTCCTGGTGTTTCAGTTGCTGCTTAGTTCATGCATAGCACTGTGAGTGCACAAATACGAGGCCAGATGAGTTACGGCTCCTGATAAAAATGCACCTGTCAGCCGCCGCCCCAGGTGAGCATACCCAGGTGGCTCCAGCTTCCCGGGGGCCTCCCGTGGATGACAGTGACGATGCCTGACTCACTAGGTCACGAGTGTGGGCTCAGTGACCCCGCGTGTGTTCTGAGCACATTGATGACACGTGGTCGGCAGGGGGAGCCCTCCCGGGGGAGGAGCAGAATGGGGGGCTCCAGCAGAGGCAGCTTGGGGTCTGCTGGGAAGGCTAGGGCGGGGGAACAGGACCGCACCGGCGCTGCCAGTACAGGTGCACTGAGGTCCACGCAGGTCTAGTCCACTTTCCCTACAGTGCTTTATGTTGGATGAGGACAAAAACACCCAACAGGAAATGTAGAACACATTTCTGAAAGTGATCCTACGTCTACACTACTCAACACGAACTCTCACGAGTTTAAACTAAGAAGGGGGGGAGCAGCAGGAGGGTCCTGCCATCTAACCTCAAGTCCCGATTTGAGCTTCATTTTGCTCTAAACCAAACATGTTTCCCTAAGTGACCCTAAATCTGCCCAGTCAAAACCTAACTACACTAGTTTCCACTTGCGTGGGGGAGTCGGAGACAGCTCTTGCCTTTAGATCTCTTGACTGATTGATTCATGCTTCTCTTTATTCTGGAAGCCCCCAGCACCTCAGCTCGCTGTCCTTCTGGCAATCAGGAGAGCAATCTGTAACACAGACCCTGGTGCAGGTCACTGAGGAGACAGACAGGGAGGAGGCACTCGCCGGGGAGAGTGTGCAGGCCTCCAGCACAATTCAGGGATTCACCCTGGGGTCAGAAACCAAGCTGAGGCTAAGAAGAAGGGTGAGAAGGGCCACAGAGCACCTCGAGCATCTGGATGCGACCAGGACCTTCGGGGAAGGTGATAAAAAGTGACAAAGAGGGAACGGAGAAGAGCTACGGAGAGTTTACAGATGAGAAGTGGACTACAATAGAGGCGTGCACGGGAAATAAATTAGTTGCGTGCAGATTGCTTGTGCCTTTATCCTGCTCCTTGGCATGTGTAAAACAGGCTTCTAGTTGCACGAGGGGGTGAGAATCTTAAATGTGGGGCAGTGGGAATGGGGGGAAACCGAACAGGATCCTGTAAATAATAAGAAAGGATAAAAAGGAGACGGAAGAGAAAATGAATTAGGTGGGGGTTGTTGCTCTCTCCGCCTGGTCTTTGTCATCAGCAAAGTGCTCTTCTGCGAGCTCGGGGGCTGTGTTGGTGACAGGGCAGGGCATGGAAAGGGACGGGGAGAGCTGGGTGGGGCTGAGAATTTGGGCTCCTGCATCTGTGTCGCCTGACCTCAAGACCTAGGGCCTGGACCCCTTTGCCTCCGTGACAAGGGAGGAAGGTCTCTGATCTACATCCTTTCCCAGCCTCACGGTTCCATTGCTGTGACCGGGAAGGGTCACGCCTGTGTCACCCCAAGCCTCTTAAGAGGCAGCTACTGTCTCCAAGACGTTCTGCGCATGACACTGTCTTCAAGAGCGTCACTCTTTAGCTTGGGATGTTGGGAATTGTAAGGGCTTGGGCAGAGGCCCCAGACCCCGATGGCTACACATCCCTCCGCAAGTTTATAAGGCCACTTCCTGGCAGATCACAAGAACTCTTTCTTATGTGGCTTTTGGGCTTGACGGTCACCTCAAGGCAAGGCACCCAGGGAACCGGGAAGCCTTTGCACTCTTTCTTGAGGGCCTTGAGAACAAAAGGCGGCCCCCACAAACCCTTCTGGGCTGGAGTGCATGAGCCAGGCCTGTTTCCTCCAGTCAAGGTCAGAGGGGTCGGCCTGCCCAGGCATGGGGGCGGAAGAACACTGTCTCTAGTGCAGGGCCCCCACCTTTTGAGTGGCGAGGGGTTTGCCTCCAGGTTTCTCTAAGGGTGTTGGATTGTGCGTGTGCATTTGGAGTACTGGGTGTGGCCTGAGGCCTCTGCCCACGCAGGGCGCTCCCTTCCCCTCTCCCCGGTGCTTTGCGATGTCTCTGAGGCCATCCGTCCTAGACGGATGCCTTCTTGAACTCCCTCGCCCAAGTAGGTATTTCCACCTCAATCCACGGGTTAAAATTTTATCTCTGAAAGGCGGAGAAGCACAATGGTGGAGAGTTCAGTATGGAAACGTGCCCTCCCCCCCCTTCACTGCTGGCTTTCTTCCTCTTCCCATTCTCTTTCTGATACTGTTTTCTAATGTAAGAATAGTGGTGGAATAATTGAGGGCATATTATTACCCTCTCTGACTGACGGATTGATTGATTGATTGATCGATCGATCAGTTAAGCAAGCCAGCCTCCCCAAGGAGCACAACCCACCCCTCCAGGGCCCAGGGTCACGTTGCGTCCTGTGGAAGAGAATTTCAACTAACTCCACGTGTCAAGTGAGTTTTCCGGGACTAGGACAAGCTTAGGGACTCGGGAGACATTTGAGCATCCCCGTTCCAGAGCCGATGATAGCAAGGATGGAGACAAGTGTAGAAGTACAGTAATTTATCCACATCCCTTTAGTCTAATGTGAGGGAGCGTGGAGTGTGGAGGAGGGGCACTTATAGCCGCAGACGTAAAGAGGAGCTTCCAGGGTTCGCACTGAGTCATAGAAGAGCTCGGCAGGTCTGAGGGCCAGGAACGGCACTTTGCTGGGGCAAAGGCAGGCGCTCTCCTCGGAAATGTCATCTTTAAATCTAGAGCCGTAGATTTAAGGCCACCTTTGTGTGGGACATTGACGTTTTGACACACGTCTACTGGGTCCATGTTTGCACTGTAGAGTGATCAGATCAGAGTAACTGGTGTATCTATCACCTCAGACAGCCCTCATTTCTTTGGGTTGGGGAACATTCAAAATCCTCTCTCAACTGAGGCTTGTCAACCTTAGGATCCCTGCGATGCAATAACAGAAGAGTTAGACGTTGCTCTTCCTAACACTGTAATTAAACTCGTTGCAAACGTCTGGGCAGTAGGCTGCCACACTGGATCATCCCGCAGACCAGAGTCCAAAGATGAGGACGACATGCCCCCCATCCCCTGGTGTTCCCTTGCGGAGGGAGTCTGCTAGCCTCATTTCGTTTATTTATTTTTTTTTATAAGCAGTCCCTGGGCACACACAGGCGGGCCTGACACTCTGCGCCGCCCCGGGGTACACTGAATCAATGAAGACAACACCCAGCCCTAGAAGAATCCCCCGGGGGGCCACGTGTGAACGGAAATGAAGAGCAAGGCCCCACGCAGCCAGTCGAGACCCAATCAGAGCGGCAGACACTTCTCACCCGCACCCTCCTGACCCTGCTTCAGAGAAGGTGCCTGGCTCAGTGTAGGGCCTGCTAGCAGGGTGAGGTGAGAGGCGGGGGGCCTTCTCACACCTGGGTGAGAGCCCAGCCCACGTAGGGAGTCATCAGATGCTCCTGGGGACTAAGACAGGCTGCCCAGGGCTGGGGAGGACACAGGCCCTGCCCTTGCAGTGACCATCCAGCGTCAGGATCCTTCTACCCATGAGTAGGTCGAGGATAGGCCTGAGAACTCCCAGAAATTTCAGAGGATCTCAAACGCTGATGCCCTCCAGGCCATGTAAGGGAGCAGCAAGGGCCACCTGGACTGTGGCATTTGCCCCTGTCACTGTGCTGAGATCCCCTGCCTCTTAACCCCCAACCTGTACTGCATCTAGAACGTGCTGGGCTGTGCTGGCAGTGCCTCGTGGGACTCCCTCCAGTTTAAATGTGTTTCTGCCCAGATATCTCATGGCCGGCAGCGTCTGCTCGGGAACCTGTCGGCGGACAATGTCTAGAAGCAGCAGGTGGAAAGTGAAAACTGGTTCCTGCCCCAGCCCCAGCCCCGAGGGGCTCAAACCTGAAACATCCACCTCTGGACAAGGCCTGGCGTCTGTCTCCGTCTATGCCTGATTTCTGGGTCTGCCTTTCACCAATTTCGGTTGGTGCAACAGCCATCATCAGAGAGACAGCTGTGCTGCCCAGGGGGACGGAGAAGACAGGGACAGGAAGGAAGCTCCTCTCTGCAGCTTTTAGAAAGCAATTGAGACCAGCCTCAAGGGCCTACACAGCCCTGGCTGGGCCCAGGTCATGATGTTGAACTTCTCCTGTACTTGAGACCTTCAAATACACCCTCTTCTTGGGGTCTGGGTGTTCTTCGTTTCTTCCTTTCTTGCCCTGTAAATTGTTCCCCTAAAGTCCGTCCAAGGCTCTGGATGGGGCTCACACCCATGGAGCTCAGGGGACACCTGTCTAAGAATCCTCCCTGCCCCAGTGTTGGTGACACTGATTTTTTTTAACCTCTTATACACAACGGGGAACCCCTTGAACACCACTGGGAAATAGATGGTGATGTGGAGACTGAAAATTTCTAGGAAAATCTGATTTGGAGAAGGAAATTTCTGGGGCAAACAGATGACTTTTTTTTTTTCTATCACCTGGTATCATCTTTTTTGTTTTGTTGGAAAACATGGCTACGTAGTGGCTAATCAAATTCTATTAAAATTGAACACATTCCTCACTGTATCCAAAAGGAAGCTCAACCATAATTTGTCTCATTTTGTATTTGTATTTTCTTAAAACAACTCCTTTGTGTTTTTTTTTTTTCTTTGTAAAGAGCTTCTGAGGCAAGTAACCAAGAACCTACTTCAACTGATGGGTTTGACATGAGAGGCGACTTTCTCCTCCCACCATGGAGTTTACCTTTCCCCTCCTGGCATACACTGCTGGCCTTCCTCCTCCTTCTCCTCCTCAGAAGGGAGCCATGAGCCCACTCTGATGCTCAGTCCCCAAAGAAGACTTCTTGTTTCTCTTTTCATTCAACATAGAGTTTGTTGCCCGGTATGGAGAAACCACAGCTGGTACAAACAATGGGAGGCAGATTTTCCACCTGGGGAACAGAGTTTCCTATTCTTGGCAGCGTGATCCCAAGGTGCCTTTGTCTGTATTCTCACTGATGTAATCCAAAAAGACTGATCGCACAACTTAGAGGAAGGAAGATTTATTTGCTCAAAAATTTTTTTGGAGATTCTAGGTTCAGTTGATGTGAGCTCAGAATATGGCAGCGAGACGCAGAGAGAGGGAGAGGGCAGGTCTCTGCTCTCACATCATGGAGGTTGGAAGCGGAGCGAGTGCCCTGGCAAGGGGATTCAAAGACACAAGCGCGGTCCCTAAGGTGACGCACCCGGGGGCCCACCCTCTCCAGCCACACCCCGCCAGTCTAGGTTACCACCTAGTAAGTCCACTGTGGCTGTATCTACTGATGAAATTACAACCTTCAACTATATCAACCCTGAGCTCCTCAGAGGACATTCTATATTTGCCCATAGCACCAAGGGGAATATTAGATCCGAAACTTCCCCTAACTCTGCCTGGAAGCTCCGCCTTTCTCAGATTCCTGTCAGAACTGAGCCAGGTGCAGCACCTGGCTACGTCAGGGACTCAGTGCAAAAGCAAGAAGCCCTGCCCCAGTGCTCCGCGATCACCCTGGGGGAAGGATTAATCCTGAGGCTTTTTGTATTAAAAAGGATTTGGGAATAACAGAAAGGGCCAGACTGGAAGACCAGTGGGTCAATATCCACGCGATTCCCAAAGTAATTGAGGGAGCAAGGGCTTGGGATTTTGCAATCTCTCTCCTGGGAAGGGTCGCACAGAAGAAGATCCAGGGACAAGGAGGAGCAAGGATTCAAATCTTAACTGGTGCCCAAAGCACCAAGAGCTAAGAGTATCTCCCCACCCGGCAACAGAGACCCCAGTGTGTGGCCTTTGGCAGGGAAGGGCCTAATCTCTGCCTCTGTCTCTTAGTGCCCAGGCTAAGTGACTCTACATAACCCATCCACGTCTTTGTTGTCTCTCATGACCAGGAAGGAGAAGAGGGGTCACTTCTCTTGCCTCATGACCCATGGAACTGCCTGGAGGGGAAAAAATCAAGACCTGGTGGAAAACAATGCTTATTAAGAAACGAAACTGGCTGGGTATGGTGGTGCACACCTGTAATCCCAGTACGTGGGAGGCTGAGACCAGAGAATCACAAATTTGGCAACACAGTGTGAGGCCCTCAGCAACTTAGCAAGACCCTGTTTCAAAGTAAAATAGGACTGGGGGTGTAGCTGGAGGTAGAGTGTCCCTGGGTTCGATCGTCAGCACCAAATAAATAAATAAATAAATAAATAAATAAATAAATAAATAAGAAAGAAATGAAACTGCTATTGACCCTGCTTGTGATTGTGATTTGGGACCAGTTTGGTCATTTAGAATGCAGCGAACATTGTCGTGAGTGATGGCAAAGTTTGTTGTTTTTTGCTTGTTTGTTTGGTGTTTTTCCTCTGGCCAACTGAGGGATACTTGACATAAAATAAACCGCACATATTTAAATTGTGGGGGCTGGGATGTAGCTCAGTGCCAAAGTGCTTGGCTTGCAAGAGCAGCGCTCTGGGTTCGATCCCCAGTTTCAAAAAGACAAAAAAAAAAGACCCCCCAAAATAAGCCAAGAACATATTTAAATTATGCAATCTGATTGTGCAGTTTTGACATACATATCCCTGAAGCAATGGTGATGAGTTTTTTGTTTTTATTGACACTGTTGATACTGGCAAGTGAGCTGTTTGGGGGAATGTAAATCTATGAGAATATAAAAAGCATGCAAACACACACACACACACACACACACACACACACATGTGCACGTGCGTGCAGTCAGATTCACACCACATCGGTTCCCACTATGCAATCTCACAACCCCACACACAGACACATACCTTCCTAAGGGAAACGCCACACCTGGAAAAGCAGGTTCTTTTACTACATTTCCAATCCTGTCCCCCGTAGGAACCCAGAACCGGGATGGCTCCCCTGACTAACAATTTTCCTTTCCTTGGCAAGCGAGCGGTGACAGAATACGCGCTCACTTTGCTTGTTCTTGAGGGCACCTGCGAGTACAGAAAAACACTGTGAGGATCGGCTCGCTCTTGGTATTGTTTGCACAGGTCTTTTGTTCTCTGGTGCCTTTAGAAAGCCATCTGGGTGGCAGCAGCTGAGTCAAAGACCTTAAACCAAGCGCAGGGGAGACCTGTGGCAAAGGCTCGAGCTTCTCCTGGGGATGTGTATCTCAAGTCTGTTTTGCTTGGCGATGAACGAAATTCTTCATCCACAGAGGAAAGTTGGCGGCTGAGCCACATCTCCACCCCAGTTTTAAATGGATGCTATCATTTTAATGCCTTCTTAGATCAGGTGTCTTTCGGTAAAAGACTCCCACGCAGTCTCTCCCCCACTCTAGGGATTGGATACGCTGACTCAAATGTACATTTTCGGATTTTCACGTGTGGATCCTGTTGAAAAGGACTGGTACTCCTTAGGCTGCATTTCCCTCTCGTTCCCCTCCCTTGGCTTTCGATGGGTCTTCTCATCTGCTTTGCAATTAGAAAACTTCTCCAGTAGGCCCTTGGGTAGATCCACGGGACCCACAGCAACTGTCAATCATTGGTGCCATGGCACGCATGTGCATTCCTCGAGGAGTGTTGCTTGATGTGGATTCATGGTGAGTGTCTGGATGTGACTCGGCAGTGTTGGAGCTGATGCTGGGCTGTCCTCCTCAGTGGATGAAAGAAAGCAAAGGAGAGGAAGAAGGAATGAAAACAGAGTTGTTGGCTTTGTAGCCAGGGGCAACTTTATCAGTCCATTTTTCTCTATTATATCAAAATACTTGGGGGAAGGGCAGCTTTATAAAGACAATATATCTATTTATCTCAGAGTTTCGGAGGCTTGGAAGTCCAGGATCAGGTGGCCACGTTGGTTTGGCCTCTGATGAGGGCCTCGTGGCAGATGGCAGATGGCAGGAGAGTGTGCAAGAAGGAGCAATCACATTGCCAAGTAGGAAGCCGGAGCCTGACTACATTCCTAAATGGCTTCCAGCGCATGCCCGAAGTTGACCCAAGGACACTCCCATTGGGCTCCACCTCTTGAAGGTTCCTGCCCCACTATTTCAATACTGTGCACCAAGCTTCCAACACATTGACCTCTCGAGGGTCGCACTCAAGCCACATCCAAAGTAGGGCAGCGACCGAAAGCGACGTGGATTGTTCTGGAAAGGGCCCCATGCTACAGGCCTTGGTCCGGCAGAGTGTTCCCTTTCCCTCCGCTCCTCCCGCTTGTTTTGAAGCTCACCTACATGGGCACCATCTTCTTCAGATCTTCCAAGAACATTTCAGCCCCCACAGACTTCATTTGTCATCTGGCGTGTGGGGTTTCATTCACACTTGACACCAACTTTAAACAGAGGAACAGATTTCAGGATGGGTGAGACATTTTATTGTACCTATTCACCGATCCTTTTGTTGTAAAGATATCCAAATAGAGAAGACTTGAAAATCCACCCTTTGAAAATAACCATTATTAATCACGATGCTTCTCCTACCAGTCTCCCCTTTCCCGGTCACTTGGCGTCTGTTGTCCACCTAGCGGGGTGGTCACATGCACGCCAGCAGGTGCAGTCCAGTACTAAGGAAGGGAGGAGCTGGCGGAGCACCGATGCTAACCCAGCCACATTCAGAGCTGCAGAATAGGCGAGGAGCACCGGGATCTGTTGAGTTCTTCCCGGTCTTTGTTTCAAGGGGACGCTGTGTAGCTCACATGGTTTCAGGATTTCTAGTGAGTGTTACTAAATCTACTAAATCACAGCTATAATTAATTAATCTGCTTTGGGACAGCTTCCAAAGAGTGACCCAGAGGGGACGGAGATTGACCAGGGTGTCTCACTCGATGCTAGGCTAGGCTCCAGCATATGTGAGCGGACTAGAAGTACATGAACTTCCCACATACGTTTCACACTAACCAAGATGCTGAAGGCTGCATAACAGGGCACGTGTAGCCATCTTGGTTTATGTGCAGGCTCAAAACTAGGCATGCCACTACACAGACACTGGAACTCATAGGGCGTTGACTACTGATCCCTCGGCTGATTGCTAAGTATGGCACAGTAGTCTGGGGGCCACACACCAGGGCCATGTTCCAGCTCTCCCACTCAGGAGCCCGAGATGGGCACATCCATCTCTGCACCACAATTTCTCCCTGTGAGGAGTTAGGACATGGGGCAAACCTCCAGGTACGGTTACGGTGAGAGACGGAGGAATGGACATATGTTAAGGGGGCAGTGGTGGTGGACTTCTACTTTATCGTACAAAGTTGACTGGCAATTGTGCTGTCTCCTATGACCCTCCCTGCTCAAAAGGACCCAGCTGCTTCTAGTCAGATCATCCCTTGCATGGATGTAGAGTTTTTGGTCCACATGAAAAAAAGTTGCCACCATATTGAATCACACAGATACAGAGCTTCCCCCTCACCGAGATGTGTGTTGGACACTGCATTTCAGGCTATTCCAGACTTCAGTTGATTTATGAAGATAATGTATGAATCCACTCATGCCGGTGGATGATTCAGAACACATGCATGCCTATTATTTACTAGCAAATGGAGCCGATATAAGGCAAAACTGCATATATATATATATATATATATATATATATATATATATATATATATATATATATATATATATATTTCCTGGCACAGAGTTATGCACTGTCAGTAATGGTTTAGATATCAAATTCTCAAATCTAGCCACCTCTTAGAGAATTTGATCAAATAAAAATTTTAAAAATTATGGATGGCTCGCTTCTCTTCCCCTTGAATCCCCTACCGACTTCCAGGTATTTACACAGTAAAGTTCAGTTGGAGTGTGCGACATTTATCGGGGGATTTCTCTCTTAATACTTTGTTGGCACCCGGCAATACCTCTTTAATATTATTTCGACCCAATTAAGGCACCTAATACAATGTTATACCCTGAAAAACTATCTCCTAGTTTTCTGGGAATACTGGCTGGCTTCTATTGATTCCCAAACAAGGAAAATTTGTATTTTTGGTTTTTTTTTTTTTTTTTTCCAAGAACAGCTTGTTGCTCAAGCTGGCCTAGTACTTGTAAACACAAGCATTTTTCTGCCTTAGCTTCCCGAGTAGCTTGGACTGCAGGTGCATGCCATGGTGAGAATTTTGTCCCTCAGGGGACATTTAGCAATGTCTGGTTGACCCTGAAATATGCAACTGTTGGCAGCTAGTGGGCAGAAGGCGAGGATGACCCTACACATCCCATAAAGCACTGTGCAGTCCTAAGCAACACAAATCATTCTGCCCAGTACGTCAATAGTGGCAAGGCTAAGAGGACCTGTCTTTAGACTGCACCCATTAGATCTGTTTAGGAGAAGTGATTTTTTTAAAATTTGGTCTACATTGATTAAATATTAAAAGGTAATTATATAGGCACATGCCATCTTGCTGCAAAAGAAATAAAAGTATTCTCAGATCAGCAAGAGTAACAAAACCTTTAAGAAACATTCTCTGAAATTTTACTCTGTGAGCACAATCATCTCTCCAAAAATGTTTTTCTTCTTGATTGTAAAATGTGTTTTCAGATGTTTGTTCAACAAACTAGAAAGCACCCCGAGACTGCCTGAAGCTGGGCCTTAGCCTTTAATTTATAGGAGGTTTGTTAGAAGGTGCCATAGAAATACAATCTCTGAGCTTGCAGCAAGGAATTTGCGGCATGTTTTGCCCAAGCCGGAAACTCATATATTCACATAAAAATGATTACTGATCAGCTGACTTCACATTTTGTTTTTCACCCCTCATTAGTCTAAATACAGTGTGTGCGTTTTGGTTCTGTTGATGGCTGACATGGTTCTTTTTCTCTCCACAGTGGGTTTTGACCTAAGATGTTGACGCAGTCAGCAACTCCTCTCTTTTTGCGATCCTCCAGCGTAGATGCATCAAACAGAATTAACTAGAGTTTGCTGAGAGATCAGCCTCTCAGTGTGTACCCTGGAATCCCCTCAGTTCACTTCTGGCTGTCATTACTAAAAAAGTGGACTTGGGAAGAAGCCCAGAACGGGGCCGGGGAGTTTGCAGAGAATCTACTCACCGATGGGCAGAGACAGACTTCTACAGAACTTGGATCCTAGACGCCGAGTTTGAGAAAGAGAAGGTACTTCTTGGCCAGTACCGTTCCTCAGAACGCCTTCTGTGTGAACTAATAGTTATGCCAACTGGGCCCTTTTCTGGGATGTGGAAATTTGAAATGTTTCCTTTTTCAACACTAGTGATGGATCCCCTTTCTTCACACTTACTAAAATTTTTGTTGGACTCACTTCATCCTTCCTTTTGCCTTCAAATCCAAGTAATGGTGATCAGTATCTGTCCAGTGATGAACCCAGGTTCAGGAATCTGTCCAGTTTCTTCCCAGTAACTCCTCTGGTAATTCCTGCCTTCACCGAGGAAGACCTGTGGATCTCTAACCATAAGCCAAAAAAAAAAAAAAAAAAAAAAAAATTACTTATGGTGAAGAAGTATTCTTCTATCTTTATGCACTAAAATGTTAGAGGGCAAAAATTTATGGAACCCCTTATGAGTCATAAACGTAGATTGTAAAGTAGCATTAATTTTTAAAATGTTATAAACATGTATTAACATGTATTAATTGTATGTACGCATGAGTGGATTCAGTGCGACATTTCCATGCAGGTGCACAGTTTGCACTGATCAAACCAAGTCACCTCTTTCCTTACCCTACTCCTTTCCCAATTCTCTAGTAATCCTTATTCTGCTTTTAGGTTGACATTTTTTAGCTTCCATGCATGAGAGAGAACAGACAGTACTTGTCTTTCCACGTCTGGTTTATTTTACTTAACACAATGACCTCCCGTTCCATCTGCTTGGCTGCAAATGACAGGATTTCATTTTTCTTTACAGCCGAGTAATATTACATCGTGTACACAGATACCACACTTCCCTTATTCAGTCATCTGTTGAAGGGCGCCTGGGCTGATTACCATACCTTAGCGATCGTGCCGCAATATACGTGAATGTAGAGGTGTCTCTTTAGTATGCCAATTTCCTGTCCTTTGGACATAGTAAACCTAGATTTAATCTGATACTATTTAGAAACAAATGTTTCATGTTAAATATTATGAATTAATGTA
Organism: Graphiurus murinus; assembly: GCA_004027655.1. Taxonomy (NCBI): domain Eukaryota; kingdom Metazoa; phylum Chordata; class Mammalia; order Rodentia; family Gliridae; genus Graphiurus; species Graphiurus murinus. The sequence goes on along the minus strand of PVLC010006634.1, from coordinate 40,153 downwards.
GAAGTCTGTTGGGGATATGGGATTCTGTTCTCAAACCCAGATCTGGAAGTTCACGCCACGGACAACCCCGCGTTTGAGCGTTGAGTGTCGGGGAAGGAACGAAATGGGGAGGAGGGAGCTTTGCTCATGGTGGGCTTCTCACCTCCAGAGGCGTGGGCGACCGACACAGGACAGGACTAAGGAGGGAGAGGGGCAGGCTAGGAAACAGGAGAGAATATCCACAGGACAGGAAGAATGAGGGAGAGGGACAGGATATGTCTTTTCTGGGAATAGCCAGAGATCTTCCGGGAGCTCTGGAACACCCCCTCTTTTCACTTCTTTCATGACCTGGTGTCATGGCGTCTGGGAGATGTCTTTAGCTTGGAAGTGAGGGGGGGGGGAGGACAGAAACAAAACATTTCTCAAATGATCCACACACGTCTACGTGCGGTGCTGAGTAGAACCTGACCCAAAAGTTAGGAGAGAGATGGAATATGAAGACAGAGATGTCCATTCATCCCATTTCAGCCACCCACGGGACATCTGTAGGCTCAAGCGAAGATTTCAGCAAAAGCCACCCTGCAGGTGGCTGCAGGGTAACCTAGGCAACCGTTCCCATCCTAACCCAGGTATCAGAGGTGTTAGATACAGCGAAACTAATGGGACACTAATAATGTGTTTATTAGTGTGTGTGTGTGTGACCTCCAAAATTAGTGGTTTTTAAGCCAGTTAGAAAAAGCGAAGCTAGAGGGTTTATTTAGGTTTTTTTTTCCTTGATAATAATCTTAAACTTCTAGAACAAGTGATTACATTTTAATTTTGTTCTTAGAACTAGCTAATATATTAACTGGATCAAAGGATATGTTTTTATTAGATCCTAATACTACATGCTAGTAATATAGGATCTCTTGCAAACCGGTAAATACATGTTTGTGTTAAGAATGAGAAATGAATAAATGCCTTAAAATTCTCAGTATTAAGTAAATACATGCCCATCTCCTTAAATTGTGGACTTTTTTTCTGGAATATTTTATTACACCTGAGTTTAGCGAGGTTGACAATGACCCTGGAGGTGCTGGTGACATTGAACACTGCGGTTTAAAGTTTACTTGCTGGGTTTAGCATGTGTTAGGCCCTGAGTTTGATCCTCGGCACTGCAAAAAAAAAAATAAAATAAATAAAGGCTTCTTGCCCTCACGTTTGATGTTATCATCATTCCTCTAACTTTCTACTTTGAGGCCTCACTTGACTGTGCTCTTCAATACTTTTCTTACTGAACTACTAGTGGCTCTAGAGACAAGATTTCTTTGGTCATTTGTTGACCCTTTTTACCCAAATAATGACTTTCTGCTAGAGCTAGAGTAAGCTCAGTGAAAGCTTTCCTGCAGACCTTGAGACTTGGGAATTTCAGAGTCTATGAGAAAACTTAAAAAATGACACATGTGGCTGACACTAAGTTATTTTGGGGCTGCACTCACCTAAAAACCGGCTTCCCAACTTTGAATGTGTATCTGGTCACAATGCACGTTCGGATTCCCTGGGGGACTGGCCTGGCCTAGGAATCTGAATTTCTGGCCCGAGCCCAGTGGGTGCTGATGTGGTCAGCTCCTTGACCACATAGTGACGGGCAAGGCATGGGCACTGGCGTCGGATCCTGCTCTGGGGACCAGGGGTGAGGTCAGGGGCAAAGTTGAAAGGCCCTCAGGTGATTCTGACCCACACTAGGCAAAGGCAGCTGCCGTATGCATGCTGGCACTCCTGTATCCTGGTGGTAAAGCGCAGGTAAACACAGGTCCCGTGCAGGCTCTGGGCGTGAGCACTGCAGCAGGCACTTTCCCTGGCTGACTGGGCACAACAGGAAACTATGGCTGCTGCGTGATTGCAGCTCTCGTTTGTTTTTGCCATCCGATCTAGGGAAAGGTCTGCAGCCCCAGCTCCTCCGCTGCATCTGCCCAGCAGGAAACGCTCAGAGTCCACTTCCTTCTCATTAAAATGCCACCGAGAGTAGCACGGCCAGCCGAGACAGTGCCTGAAACCCAGAACCCCCGGAACGGGCTCAGTGGGGAAGCAGGCAACGCCTCTCACCTCTACTGAGCCGGCTCCAGCGTAGACTCAGGCCTCAGCCTCGGGAGCCTCCTCTGGGGGCCTGGCCGAGGTCTCCTGGTCTTTGGCCCAGGATGTGCAGAGAACGAGGTATGTGGTCAGGGGGAAGCTGAGAGGGTGCAGCAAGAGGGCGGGCAGGGGAAGCTTGAGGATCAGGTGGTTTTGACAGGACCCTAAATTCAGCCCAGGCCCAGAAGGACCCCTGAGATGTGTGGCCCCATCTGAAGGCAGGAGACCTGGACTTGTGCCTCTTCTGCCAACGCGAGGACCGCCCCAGCAGTCCCAGAGGAGCCGGCTCCTGTCAGCCAGTGGGTGTGGGCTCCGTTGGTCACTGGGCAGGGGACACCAGCCAGGAAGAGAGAAGCAGCGCAGGGGCCCGGGACCACTGCCACAGGGTCATCTGCAACATGTGCTGCCCTCACTCCTCCTGTAGTTTGGACATGGATCGAGACTGTCCCTCAAGAGGTCAGGAGATGGAATTCGGTCCCCCTTGTGAGGTAGCGAGAAGGTGCAAATTCTTTTTGGCTTCCTTTTTAGTGCATCCACTGATGTATCTTCAAGCTCATGGAGTATTTCACGACAGTGTCCAGTGTGTCATTGGGTCCGGTCAGGCATTTTCCATTTACATTTGAGCTTTCTTATTTTTTTTTTTTTTTTGCGGTACTGGGGATTGAACTCAGGGGCATTCTACCTCCGAGCTACACCCCCAGCCCTATCTTTTTATTCTTTATTTTGAAACAGGGTCTCACTAAGTTGTGGAGTGCCTCACTAGGTAGCTGAGGCTGGCCGCGAACCTGGATCCTCCGGTCTCAGCCTCCCGAATGCTGGGATTACAAGCGTGTGCCACCACGCCCCGGCTCTGTGTTTTCTTCTTTCTACCATTTCCTGTCTCCCTGGTCACATTACTCATCAGCCCCACTATTTGTGCTATGTTGTATTGTCCTTAAAGAAAAGGGGAACGGAAAAACACCGCATGTCTGAATGTCCCCTCCCTGTTCCCCAAAACCTAGCCAAGACAAGGGAACAATGAGAGCAAGGCTGGGCCTGAATGTCCAGGTACGTGGCTCTCTTGGAGGACACTGGCTTTCTCTCCTGCACACTGGAACAAGGGCCAGCTAGCATTCTCTGTAGGGAGCAGCTTTTTGACCCACACGCGGGTCAAGCCGCTCCCTGGGACGCGGGTCACACAAGCGCGCTGAGCCAGCTGACGCTGACGATGTTGCTGCTTCTGCAGCCTGACGTAGAGACCCCTTCTCTCAGCGGCGAAGGGCACGACTGAGGGCGCTGGGTTGAGAATATATGTCGCTTGTCCAGCCCGCCACCCCTGGACAAAATGCTGTAAGGGAGAGGAGGAGGCGCTGCGTGGCAGAGTGCAGTGAGGGACAGAGGTGCAACCTGTTCAGCCTATCGCCATCGGACCTTCCCTGTAAGCTTTTTTCTCAATAAAACATGAGGTCTTATAAGCCAGATTTGTGCTGTGTGTGTGTGTGTGTGTGTGTGTGTGTGTGCGTGTGCGTGTGTGTGTGTGTGTGGTGTCTTGGCACACATCCTTCATGACATGCTGCCTTGTCATAGACCCAAAGCGATGGGGCCACTTGACCTCAGGCTGGAACCTCTAGAACCAAGATCCAAAATCAACCTCTTCTCTTTATAATTGAGCTATCTCGGGTGTTTTGTTATAGTGACAGAAAGCTAACAGTTATTCATACTAAAACTTACTGTTTTCCTATTTCTTTGATCTCTGTGTGTGTTTCTTTCTCTGTACGTCTGTTTTTCTCCTTCTTCTTTCCTCTCCTTTCCCCCTCCTGTCTCTTCCCTTATATATACTCCTTCCATGTTGCAAATATGGCTGTCTGGGGTCAAGGGTCACTTCCCAGAGGAGAGAAGCTGCCTCAGGTCCTGACCTCTCTGGGGTCCTCTTGACGCCTTCAGGGCTGGTTGTGCTTCCTGTTCCCGTCTCTGGATCACCTCTGATCATCATGACCAGCCCCTCCTCTGTCTGCACATCAATCCAGGTAGGTTCTGCTCCTGTCTGGGAGAATCTGATGTCCTCTGCACCGGGATTGGCATAGCCATGGAGAAAATGGGGTCTGTGGCCAGATCCTTCACCCCCCAGAGCCTACCCCCCACCTTCCACCGCAAGGAATATGGAGAAACCACTGGCAATTCTTGTTCTCAGGACCCAAAGGAGCTGCTGGGATGTGTACAACAGGTCCTGGGAATATGATATTCACCAATCCCGCCTTGCTCCTGCAAACCGCTCCCCACAACAGTAGCGAATTGTTTTATTTGCTTGCTTTGTGTTTTCAAGAAAGAGAGGCAGCACGGCAGACCCAGGCTTAAGTTCCAGTCTTCTCACTAGCTTGGTGTCCCTGGGCAAGACAAGTCACCTCTCTGAGCTTCTGTGACCAACAGTGGGACTAAAAACCCTCGCCTTGTGAGGTGGTTCTGGTGAGTCCCCAGTGACTGGAAACGGCGTGCTCTTGGGAAGTGTAGGTCCTCAGTAAGAGATTATGTCAGAGGGGTGAGGGGCCCCAAGCTGGGGATGGTCCCTCCACGACCCTGGCATCCTAAGCCTTGGGGACTTGGGGAAATGGAGGTCTTATACTCAGTCGGACACAGGTAGATTGACCAGAATATGAAAAATGCATTTCTATGCCATAAGACCCCGTGTCTTAGTGTCCAGGGAGAGGGACCCCTCCTCCTGCATTCGCACCCAGGGATGTGGGCACATAGGGTCCTGGTTATTATGAGGGGCCCTGTCTGACCCTTCTGCCTGGGACATCAGCACACACAGGCCACCGTCCTGGCCTTTGTCCCAGCCTCAAAATATTCTCAATGTCATTGTGATTTTTTTGTTAATTTTCCTTCTAGTCCACTAGATGTCAATCTACACCCACCTAAAAACGGACTGGGGCTGGTTAGATCTGTCTCGCAGAGGATGGACGTAGAGCAGAACATTTGCATGGGCTTGGGCATCATGGTGATGGCGTCAGCTCCAACAACTGGGACTTGTGCCCTTCGTGTGTGCCGGGCTTTTTTTGGTGTATTAGCCCCTGTGATGTAATTTCCCATCTCACATATAAGAAAGAAAAGGAGACTCAAGTGATGTGACCTGTTCTGAGCCACACAGTATGTACCTAGGCAGGAAATGAGTTGACAAAAGTTTTTTTTGTCTAAGTCCACATGCCAGAGACATGCTATTATCCTGCTGTCCATGCAAGCTGCTGTTTACTAAGCTCCTCCTCTGTGCTGGGCACTGTGTGAAGCTTGGAGAATACAAAGATTAACAAGACAGGCCGGGCGTGGTGGCGCACGCTTGTAATCCCAGCATTTGGGAGGCTGAGACCGGAGGATCCGGGTTCTCGGCCAGCCTCAGCTCTACCTAGCGAGGCACTCCGCAACTTAGTGAGAACCTGTTTCAAAATAAAGAATAAAAAATAGGGCTGAGGGTGTAGCTCAAAGGTAGAATGTCCCTAAGTTCAATCCCCAGTACTGCAAAAAAAAAAAAAAAAAAAAAAACAAAAAAACAAAAACAAAAACAAAAAACAAGACAGACCCATTCTGTAGGACATTGGTCATGTGACCACTCTCCTGGGAACACTGAAGGCAGCCCGAGCATAGAGCTCGGCACACAGTAGGGCCTCAGTTGAATAGATGAGTGAGCTACTGCAGGTGTTGTACAAGCACGTCAGTGTTGTGACTCAGCCCTTGAAGGGAAAGGCGGGGGACAGACCCTGCCACTTACTTGGGCCATCAAAGGTCTCATCTTTGGGTCTGCTGGCTCAACACCGGGGGCCATCCGGAAGGTCTTTTCTGGTCCTACCAAGCCGTCATTATGTGAATGGTGGTTTCGGATAATCTTTCCCAGGGATATTTGCTTCCTCGTTGGCTCCAGCATCCCTTGATTTTTTTTTTTTTTTTTTTTTTTGAGACTTAAACACCATAGAAAACGATAAATTCTGCAAATACTTTCCCAGGAAACATGTTCATGCTCATATATTTTACATGCCATTTCAGAGGCTTCCTAGAGCCTAAGTTAAGGATTTCTAACTATAGAGGATGCTTGAAGACCATAAGACATCCTAAACTAAAGGATTATATCTTTACTGGTGGAATTATTTGTTCAATCAACAAATTCGGACTGAATGGCTTCTCAGGGGCATTCGTAGTTGCAGCATCAGGACCAGCCAGGAGGGGGCGCCTGAGCAATGGGGAGCCCAGCCAGTGGCCTCTGGGCTCCCACACTCGCTGCCTGGGCTCAGGGTGTGTTTCACAAGTTCTCTCTTTTCCGAGCACCTGCAACTTTTACTCCTCCTGGAACCTCTCTTTAGACCCCTTTAAAGCAGGTTTATCCAAGATGCATGTGTATGTTCCCAAGACGTCTCCAACATGAAGCCACATTCTTTTTTTTTTTTTTTTTTTTTGGTAATGGAGATTGAATCAAGGAACATTCTACCTCTGACTGAGATACATCTCCAGCCCTATTTAGTTTATTTTGAATTGCTAAGTTGCTGGAGGTCTCACTAAGTTGCTGAGGCTGGTCTCTAACCAGTAATTCCCCGTCTTAGCCTCCCAGTACTGGAATTATAGGTGCGGGTCACCCTGCCCAGCTAAGCCACATTCCTCAGTGCTTTTGCTTCAGAACATATCCCCAAAATGGGCAAGACAAGCTGCCCTTTGGTGCGTAAGTTCAAAGCTACCCTCATTGCAACTTTCTCAATGAAATGTCAGAAACATCTTCCTGTGCCTTTGTGTTGTTGATGAAGATGATAATAAATAATTTAGCCATTCATTGAGTACACATGTACTTAGTATCGGGGGGACATCAGTGACTCTGGAGTGAATGAAATTATGTCTTTGGATGAGACCTGATGAGGGGTCAGGATGAGCCGGTGCCTGACTGTAAGCAGGTAGAGTTCAAAACTTCCACGATTTTGTGGACCGCTTCAAGAAACACCAATAAATTGCAAAACATTTTTAGTTTGAATGTGAATGTTTATTTTAGAATTAGGAAGTCACAAAAAAATAACCAATTGGAGATATATCATTGTCATCACAAAATCTAGAAACTAACCTTCGTATTAAGTGCCAGTAACACTTTCCTCCTGATTTAATGTTTTGGCTTTTTGTCTGCAAAGTCTTTGATCACTTCTCCATATGATGGCAACTTTTTGATATTTTGTATGGAAAAGAATAGAAATATTCTGTCATTTTCCTTTCAACATGGAGGATAGAAATCTGTTCTCTCTTAACCATAGTTTAGAAAAAAATCTTAGTGTCACATATAATTATTTGTAGTACCATGTTAATTTGGGAGATTTCTGTCAAATTGGAGAAAGTCTTTATCAAGATTCTTACATATGTGAGCTATCAGATGACTGGAGATTTCAAATCCTGTGTGTGTGTGTGTGTGTGTGTGAGAGAGAGAGAGAGAGAGAGAGAGAGAGAGAGAGAGAGAGAGAGAATTGGTTAAAATAGTCTTGAAAGTAATGATATCATTAACCAATCTGTCACTAATGTAAACTCATAAAGAGTTTTATGCTGTCTTCATTTTATATAAAACCAGTCAGAACTTTATATGATCCTGAAATATGTTGATAAGGTTCATTTCTCCTTATTAACTTGATTATCAAACAATCCAAGAGCTTAATCTTTTATTCTTTTTGAAATTTATCTTTGTTCATCCATTTCTGCTTTTGATATGAAACTTTTTGTTATAATTCTCATTGTTCAGTATACTGATCATTGTATTTACTGTATCACCAAGGGTATTCCAATAGAGAGAATTTCCATTTGACTCTCCATTGATGAGGTTGACATCTGGCTCATATAATTTTATACATCGTTGGATAGGAACAGAAAGGGAGCTTCTGGTGCTTTTCATTTCAAGCCTCATTTCTCCTCCACTTCCCATGGACTCTGGGTACAAACACCAGAGTCTGTTCCTGCCGTCCTCTCTCTCTGTCAACATTCTCGCTGATATAATTCAAAGCAACCGACCACACAACCTAGAGGAAGAAAGATTTATTTGCTCACAGTTCTGGAGATTTCAGAGGTTCAGTCCATGTGAGGCTGGGGCCTGTGGGTCGCGGGGCATGGCAGCAGGAAGCAGAAAGCAAGCGCTCTGCTTTCCCATCATAGAGACCAGGAGCAAGAGAGAGCAAGCAAGGGGATCAAGGGCCATATATAATTCCCAAGGCCACATCCCCAGGGACCCACCTTCCCCAGCCACGCACTACCTGCCCAGGTGATGAGATTGCAACCCTCGTGACTTAATTACATCATTCTTGAACATTAAAACATGAGCTCTCCTGGGGGCATTTTATATCTAACCATTGCATCCTCCACGTGTCATGACTTGAAAAGGTACTGGAGAATCAATGGAGTATTCCTGGAAGCTATTCATTCTGAAGGACAATGAACAGCAACTCAAAGGTGCACCGAAGTAACTCTCAACCGAATTAGTATAACCCATCAAGCCTCAACAAAATATGTCCTGAACTCAACTTCTTACCCACCCAACAAGGGAAGAATGAACTTAGAGGAAAATTCAGCATGCAAACAGAAGATAACTGTAGTTAATGTTTTCCCATAAATGGTGCTGTCAGTTTTCCATATAAAAAATGTTTAACCAGACCTCACAATCATATTCGAGAATGAATTTCAGAGTTATTGTGTGGATTTAATTATGCAGAATCATAAGCTTTGAGAAGAAAATAAAGAATATCTTCATGACTTTGGGGATAAGTGAAGATTACGTGACTAGGACAAATGGTGCTAACCATAAAGGGGAAAAATATGACTACCTTAAGACGAAGAACTTCTGTTCATCCAACAGATACCACTAAGAGCATGAAAAGTTAAGTCGCTGAGTGAGAAATGTGTTCTGCAATAAACATAGCCAATAAAGATCTAGGATCTAGAAAAAGCAAGAGAAAATGGGCCAAAGATATAAATAGGATCTTTGCAAAAGAAGATGTCCACACTTCTTAAAAAAAAAGAAAAGGAAATGCAGGAACTATTAGTGTCCAGAGAAGTATAGCTTGAAAACTCAACAAGATACCGCCATGCTTTCATCAGAATGGACAAAATGGATATTGTCAATTGCCCATGTTGCTGAGGAACTGGAAAGCCAGTCATTGCTGGTGGTTGGACAAGCTGCTACACAAATCCTGGGAAACGAGGTCTTAACGTGGACACCCACACCCTGGGACTCTGCTATTGCAGCACAGCTGCATACTCATGTCCAGCAATACTCGGGGGCCCCAGTGTTCACAGTGCCTGATTCAGAATAGCTGTGGGTGAAAAGCGATTCAAATGCCCACCAACAATAGAACGAGGCGGGGGTGGGGGTGTAACTCACAGCCGACACTACATAGCATTGCGAATGAATAGTCACAACTACCTACAGGAATGTGGACTACTCTTGCAAACAGCGAAAGAAACCAGATGCAAAGCAGTACCTACTGTGTGCCTCCGAATACGATAAACAAGTCACCCACATTACCTCATTTAGTCATCACCAGTGCACCAGTTACTGTAATTATCCTGGTTTCACAGATGAGGAGACAGGTCCAAAGAGGTTACACGCTTCGTCTATATGTAGGAGAGTACACATCTCTGAGGCCTGGCGTCACACCGAGAGATGAAAATGATACCCGGTCCCTTTCCACTAACTAAGGTCCTCACCCCAGGGTGGAGAGGTACCTGGGAACTCTAGAGGGTTCCCACTTCCTCTTCTCTAAAATGGGAAGGGAGAGTTCACCCTCCCAGGATTCAGAGCATGAACGGGGTTAGCCATGTGAAAGGCAGCCTGGTTTCCACCATCAGGACAAACGTCCTGTATCTTGGAATTGGGTTGGGAGGGGGGCTTAAATGTTGGAGGGTAGAAAAGAAACAGAATTGCATCTTTGAAAAAATGGTTATTCAAGGCAAGAAACACCAACATACATACACATATCTATGGTCTTTGTTATTCCATAAAAGAAAGACCAGCTTAACACCTAAAAAAGTAGGAAGTACATAACTTCAGGAAAAAATAAAAAAGGGGAAAATGAAACTAGTCCTTCCCAGGGCGGGGAGCTGGGATCCCACAGAGACGCTCTACTGCAGAAAACTACCGACTGTGGCATTTCCTAACTGCCTGGCCACTCTGCACCTCACTGTCTCCTTCTGGGGGTGCCCCGGTGAGGATGAGATGATTTGATCTAAACAAAACTCTTAGCGGTGTCTGACTCCAGAAGCCACAGCAGCTGACACGAGTCTGTCACCATGGTTAGTAAGTAGAGACACCAGCGTCACCTAGTGTCTAACGAGGCATCCTGTGGAGAAGTCTTGTGTGGTGGCCAAAGCTGGGGCAGGAGGAGAGAGAAAAGCCAGGAATACCAGGAATACTCACAGAAACATTCAAAGCCTGTCTGTATCCCTGGGAATAGAGTTAGCTTCTGAGAAGCCACCGTCCAAGCTGTCAGCCCTGGAACAGGGAGAGAAACTGAAGTCTCTCTTCTAGGCCTCCGGACCACGGAGCTGCTTGGGTGGAGTGGGAGGGGGTCCTTGGTGCAGTCCACCTTGGGGGGCTGAGGGTGGGGTTGCTGTCAATCCCAGCTCTCCCTGCCTCCTACTTCCCTTCCAGGTCTAAAGTATAAGAAGGGAGACAACTGGAATGTGGAAGGCTTTTTTTGTGTGCTAATCACTAAACAGGGACAAATGGAAGCCCAGCACTCTTCCCGATAAGGCGTTTGCACTGATGGAACCATTAGTCACGGGAGATAGCTCTTTGTGCCGAGAAAGCAGAGGCAGGAGAATTGGAGACCTGCAAGTAGGTGTGGGCGCACTCTCCTTCTACCTTTCCTGTCTGCTTGCAGGATTCTCGGCCTGGAAAGGAGCTTTGATGAGGGCCGGAGAAGGTCAGCTCTAGTGTAGGTTGGAGAATCCTAGTTCGGTCGCTGGCTGGCTGCATGACCTTGAACACGTGGCTGTCTCCTGGACCTTGTGTATGGGTCTGTAAACGGGGGATATAACAGGACACCTCTCAGGGATTGGAGACGGGCAATGAGCCACTACCTCTCCTACAACCACAGACGCCTACGAGAGCCAGGCACACATCAGGAATGAGACAAGTGGGTCAGACACGGGGTAGTAGGGAGCAGTGGGGACTGCAGTAACCAGGAAGCACAAGCCCCTTCCAACAAGTGCAGCTGTGCCCGATCCAGAGACATCACAGACAACCTCAAAAGGTTCTGCTTCTTTATGAGCAATGCAGGTAAGAATATACCCAGCTCCTGGTCTTAGCCATTTATGTAAATTATTTCATTTAACCTTTTTTTGTGACAAGGGAGCTGTTACTTTGCTCAAGAGTCTGTAGTAGGTGGACTTTGGCATCATTGCCTCAGCTGAACTAGGGGATTAGATTTGTTTAGCTGTGAGTATGGAAGAAAGAAATGCAAACCCAGGGGTTCCATGTTGGAGGGTTCAAATGTTGGAGGGAAAGAGGAGATCAGTTCCATTTTTAAATGCTAGCAATGAAACCACATTTTTTAAAGTTAATACCCTGTGATCCAATCCAAACTCTGCATTAGCTGTGTGGCCTCGGGCAAGTCCCTTAACATCTCTGAGTTTCTGCTTCTTTATGAGCAATGCAGGTAAGAATATACCCAGCTCCTGGTCTTAGCAATTTATATAAATTATTTCATTTAACCTTTTTTTGTGTGTGTGACAAGGGAGCTGTTACTGTCATCCTCCATTTTACACATAAGGAAACGGAGGGACAGAGAAGCCAGGTAACTTGCCCAGGATCCCATAGCTAGCAAGGGTCAAGGCTATCGTGAGGTTTTAGGGTGAGGTCGTGCTTCCAAGTGGGCAGTGACTCATGGCTACTGTTGTGTCATCACAGTCACTGCTCCTATTCTTCGTCACAGAAACAGTTCTCATGGCATCTGGTAGCAAAAGGAAGCCACCGAACTGGGGTCTGCCAGACAAGGACCTTGGACAGCTCTCAACTTCCTGGTGTGTGTGTGTGTGTGTGTGTGTGTGTGTGTGTGTGTGTGTGTGTGTGTGTGTGTTTTCAGGCAGCCTGCAGTTTGTTTTCACGGTTCCTCCCCACACAGGCACAGGGCAGCTCTACCAGCGGGTTTCCTGGGATGAGAATTAGATTTAGGATCCTGGTTCAGTAGATAGATTCTCATCTTAGGGTTACCAAGCCGATCGCGGCCAGTAATTTACAGCTTGGATCGTTCTGAAATCAATACAGATTTTGCTCTTCAACGAGAAGGCTGTAAAACACGGTGACAGGTGGCCCCAGTAGCAGTTGGCGTGGGAGCGGAGAGCTCGTGGAACCTGGAGGAAGGCCAGGCAGTTGGAGGAGAGGGCGGAGGAGGCCGGCAATGGGCAGTGGTCAGACTAGCTGGGGACTAGCTCCGGTGGAGCACTGCTGAGTCGTTTGAGCTGACGGGGGTGGTAGGAGTGGAAGAGGTTTTGGAGTCAAGAAGAACCACACTTGTATTTTGGCTGTACAGTTTTCTACACTGGGGAATTGGCCTTCAGCCCTTGAGACCTGGTTTTCTCATCTGCGAGATGGGCAAAAGAACTGTGCCAGACAAAGAGGGAAGGAGGCTCTGCTTGCAAAGCGCTCCTTTCACTGTGACACGAGGCTGCTGAGCACGGCTGTTAGGGGGAAAGGGCCGGGGAGTCCACAAGAGCTGGGTCAAAGTCTGCTTCTTTCTCTTCCCAACGGAGCGACCGTGAGCCACTCATTCTACCAACTTGAGTGAGCCTTGGTTTCCTTAAGTGGGGATAATAATAGAAGTCCCTTTTCAAGGGTGGAGCTACGATAACTTAAAATTTAGATAGCACACCTAAATGATACATTTGCACAGGGCTCAGAACATATGTGGTCTCTGCAAAATGAAGTCATTACAATGATTATTACCACTATTGTTATTTGAGTACTGGCACCACCTCCAGATTAGAAGGGGCACCAGGAGGTCAGTTACTGGGTTGGGCTGCCTGGCAGGAGAGGTGGCTCTCCCCCCAAAGAATACATGGGGTACCTTTTCTTTTTGCCCTCGCTTTTCTGTCTCTTGTTGGTGCTTCCCATAGGTTGAACTCACGTAGAAGAAGAGAGAAAGGAGCTGCTGAAAGAATTGCTTAAGATCAGCTTCAGGGACACAGTGCATGGCAGAGAGGGAGGAAGAGATTCAAAAAGGCAGATGGGGATTATCCAGTGCAATCCAGAAGGGAGGAGAGCATGTGTGGTTCTCTGCTAAGCATTCACTGTACCGAGAGCTTGGCACACACAGGGCACCCCACCTGCGGCCCTTAGAGCATCCTCTTCCCAGCACTTTCCTTGATTTCATTGGTTTTCTCTTGCTCTAGCTGGGGAGGGCGAATGTCCTTTGGGCTCTGCAACTCAGAGGAGTTTGCCAGCGGAGCCTACTTGAATGACCCTACTATTACTTGAGGATTTTTGCCTTCTGTAAACCATCAGCCAAAGAAAAAGTGTTTCCCCCAAATCAACATGGTCAAGAGGGAGATTTGGGAATATTTTCTTCATCCTGTTCCCGTACTTTCTCCTCTCCTTACCCGCCCCAATGTCTTTAGCAAAACCGTGCATTCCAGAGTATCGATCGCACAACCCCCAGCTCCATCCTGTGCTTTTCAATTTTATGGCGAGGGACTTGGGTCTCCTTTTCCCTAGACAGGAATAGTTTAGCACAGAAGTGCAGAGCAAGAGTCTGGAAGTCAGATGGAAATGGCTGTAAAGCCCAACTTGTCTTTTTAGCAGCTGGGTGACCTGGGCCAGATGACCTCGCCTACTGGCTGAACTACTGGAAGTAATCTTAGCACCAGCTCCCAGGGCCACTTTGAGAATTCCATGGGTTACCCATGGACGCCCTTAGCACAGATCTTTGTTAATGTTCAGTTAAGTGTGACTGTGACTACATACTTCCTGGATGAGCTAGGGGAAAGGCTGACTCTGGAATGGGGCTGTGGCGGCACAGAAGACTCTGTTTGGTGCCATGGCACTCGGTGTACCACCCCTGGTATCGGTGGGAGGCGAGACCAGGCCCAACGCTTCCATCGGCAGGATTCCTTCCACTCTTGAAGAAGCGAAATTCCTCTTCATTGTAGGAGGCAGGCAGGAGCTGAGGCGTCCTTCCTGGGCTGCACTGGGAAGAGAATTTCTCCTCTGACCAGCTCATTGGTGCTGCCAGTCTCAGCGTCAGCCGCCTATTTATTAAACAGCCATTCATCCCACTCCATTCTGGAGGCACAGAAACCTGCCGATTCCTATAATATCTTGGAACTTGTGAATTATTAAATCTGGATATGCATGCATGGGTGTCAATTCAATGGTGACTGCAGACCAGCCTCACTCTGCTAGATGGGTGATGTGTACAATAAAAGATGGTTGCAGAACAAAACAAAACAAAACAAAACACAGAGAACATCTAGGAGAGAGGCTGGTCTGTTTCCACTCATTCATCTCAAACCCATCCATTTCCATCACCACACCAGCCACCCACTCATCCTTCCACCCACTTATCACCCCCGGCTCCCACCCCGTTATCTACCCACCCATTCCTCCATTCATTCCATCCCCTTTCGAGTTTATCCACCCACCCATCCACCAACGATGAAACTTCCATTCCATCTGCTCAATCTCCTAGCCATCCATCCGTCCGTCCGTCCGTCCGTCCGTCCGTCCGTCCGTCCGTCCGTCCGTCCATCCACCCACCCACTCACCCACCCACCCATCCATCCGCCCATCCCTAAATACATACCCTAGCCCCAGTCCTGCCCATCCATTCACCATCCGTCCACCACCCTCTACTGTCACAGTCAACAGTCCCAATGCTATAATCCGCAAGGAGCTGGTTGCTGCCAACTGCCCCGTGAGCATGGAGGAGAACTCTGAACTTAGGAAGGGGCTCCCAATGCTTTGATCGCAGTGTGTGTGATTGACAAGACCCGGCTAAGCCTGGTTGGACACATGGAGACTAGACAATCACAACTGTGTGTGTTGTTAGGTCACTAAATTCGAGACAGCCTGGTAAGTAGCAATAGATAAGAAAGACGTTCATTAACCTAGCCAGGGCTGTGTAACTCCCAGTACAGAGCCTGGCTCCAGCACGAGGGCAAACCCTTCCCCTTATTGAAAGATAACCAGCCTGCTGGGTTAAAAAGCCAAAGAGTTTCTGATTAGCACTCAATGGACTAGAAAATCCATGTAATCAGAACCGCTAATACTTGGACCTTATGATTCGTCATGGAATTTCAAGACTTAAAGTCCCATTTTTATGGTGGTAATTAGGGCAGTTCCCACAGCCGTCCTGATGCTGCAGGGGAACCTGCGGGGTTGGGAGGAGGAAGCTCGACTTCAGATGCCATGTGAGGCTCTGATTCGGAACACCTCAGTGTTTCTGTCTTGAAAACGTGACGAGGGTCGTGGATTGGAAAGCAGTCATCTGGTTTCATGCCTCTGCTCCGTTCCTCCCTGTTAGACCACGTGGGCTGAAGAACCTAGATCTGTGGACACAGGACGTTCCTTTTAAACACAGAGAATGACCCCATAGGGGTAGTGGTCTGTTGCTTTAGCTTGTTTTCTGACCCTATGACAGAATACCCAAGGCTAGGTCATTTATAAAGAAAAGAGGTTTGTTTGGGCTCAAAGGAAGTCCAAGAGCCCGGTGCTGGCTTCTGGTGAGGGCCTCATACTTCAGCAATTCATGGCAGAAAGCAAAAAAAGGCAGATAGGCACATGAACAAAGAGAAGTGGGAGGTGAAGTACCCCTTCCAGTGAGAAAGGCATTCACCCACTATGAAGACTCTGCCCTCAGGACTCAAACACCACCCTCTAGCCCCACCTCCTAACTCAGCTGCATTGAGAAATAAAGCTCAACATGGGTCTCGGAGGGGACAACCCAATTCAAACCAGAGAATCAGAGCAGCTGCCAATCATTCCAACTTTGCCAGAGCCAGATACGCAGCCCTCCTGGGACCCACCGGTTACCCAGCAGGCCCATTATTTGGTGCCTTTTATACAATCACTCTTCAATACTTATTAATCATCTACTTATTAGGGGCCGGGAAGCTAAGTATCTGTTAATAAAATGGTGTGGCGTTATCTGGGCGTGGTGGCGCATGCCTGAAATCCCAGTACTTCGGAGACCGAGACAGAAGGATCGCAGGTTTGAGGACAACCTCCGCAACAGCAAGATGCTCAGCAACCTAGGGAGACCTTGTTTCAAATAAAAAAAGTAAAAAAAGGGCTGTAGCTTAGAGGTAGAATGCCCCTGGGCTCAATCTCTAGTAATGTGTGGGCCCGCTTCACACACACACACACACACACACACACACACACACACGCATGTCATTGCATGGATGAGATACTTTCTAGTAATGTGTGGGCCCGAGGGCACGCGCGCGCACACACACACACACACACACACACACACACACACGCATGTTATTGCATGGATGAGATATTCTCTCCAGCGTGGCAGAGGAGAAAGAGCCAGGTGTGCTGCTTCCCTCCCTGGGGCCGGCGTAACATTGAGGGCCTGAGAACATTTATTCTCTTTTCCCCTTTCTCACTTTAGTTTTCCTTTGTAGCTTCTTAGGAGATGTATTAAGGGAATGCGTATTTGGATGGTGCAATAAATCTCCTTCTGTTCCATGCTTAGGTATAGTGCAAAAACAAACAAACAAACAAACAAAAAACACACAAAAAACCAGTGTGCCAGTGACCGCATCTTATTTCTTTGTCTTACTGGGGAATTGAATCCAGAAGCGCTCTGTCACTAGGCTCAACTTCCAGCCCTTTTTATTTTATTTAACACAGGGCCCTGCTAAGTTGCCCAGGCTGGCCTCCAACCTATGATCCTCCTGCCTCAGCCTCCCGAGTTACTGGGATTGCAGGGGTGCTCCTCCATCCCTGTTCCAGCGGGTTTTAAGTTGTGCCCCTGTGCATGCCATCTGCTCAAGAGAGAGGGCAGTGGTCAGGGTTTTGCCATTCAGGGATGTGTGGAAGCCACAATCAACTGGCCCCGAATTCCAGTCCAGTCCCAGGGTGTTTTGGTGGGCCCTGCAAGTCAGGCCCAGCCTGACCCAGCTCTGCTGAGCGCTTCGAAGGAGTCCTCTCATCTCTTTTGAAGCAGGTGCTAATATTAACACCGACTTTCTGATGAAGACACAGAGGCTTAGAGAGGCGAAGAGTACTGCCTAAACCTAGACAGCCATCGAACGGCCAAGCTGGGACTTGAATCCACATGGTCCCGCAGCCCATGCTCTTACCATTGCAGCAGACGCGCAAGCCCAGCGCCTCGCAGGTGAGCACTTGTTTCTCCCAAGCGGTGACCACATCAAGGGTGAGCCCGGGTGTGGTCTGCACATACACAGAAGCAAGTGCTTTGTAGGGAGAATCACCCACAGGAATGAGCAGGGAGGTGCAAACTCGGTTGTTCCTCAATCACAGGTGACAGACTTGCTGTGAACTTGAGAGCCAAGTTCATGCCCACCCCCATGGCCTTTGCACCTTGGCTGTAGCTCAACTCAGAGTTGGTCAAATTTGCAGGTTTCGTACTTTCTGTTCATTATCACTCATTTGCCATTTATTGGGAACCCACAGGAGGAGTGCTGTTTTAAGCACTGGATGGGGGGTTGGACCTGATCCCTGCTCTCACAGCTTGCATCTGAAGATGGAAATAAGAGAAATAGATAAGAAAGCCAAACCAGGTGCTGTGGCACAGGCCTGTAATCTCAGTACTTGGGAGGCTGAGACAGGAGGACCACAGATTCAAGTAACTTAGCAAGACCCTCAGCAACTTGGTGAGATCCTGTTTCAAGGTAATAAAATAAAATAAAGCTGAGGGTATAGCTCGGAGGTAGAATGCCCCTGGGTTCAATACACACACACACACACACACACACACACACACACACACACACACACACACACGAAAGTCAGTAAGCAAATACTTTTAGAAAATACATAGGTAACCTGAGGGATCCATGTAGAGAAATGAGCCAGGGTGGCCCTGCCTGGGGCGGTGACAGCAGAGCGGAGATGGAAGTGACGAGGAGGCACCTTGGAGGAGGAGCCTTCCAGGCACACAAGAGGGCAGGTGCTGCAAGGGCCCTGGGGTGGGGACGAACATGGCCATCATGGTTTGAAATGTCTTGCTGGTCCTCATAAAAACAAGGTAGCTGTGTTGGTAGCAGGGGTTGGTTGTTAAGGAGGGGTCCCCGGGGCTGCGGCCTTGGAGATTGTATGTGGTTCTTTCCTTCCCTTGCGTCCAGCCTCTGTGCTGTGAGAGCAGAGCCCTCATGCTCTCCCTCTTTCCACTTCCTACCGCCATGCTCTGAGCTCTGCAAACCTGGCCTAGCATGGTCTAAACCTCTAAATCTCCAAACACTGGAGATTTCCTTCCTTCCTTCCTTCCTTCCCTCCCTTCCTTCCTTCCTTCTTCCTTCTTTCCTTCCTTCCTCCCTTCCTCCCTCCCTCCCTTCCTTCCTTCCTTCTTTCCTTCCTTATTCCTTCTTTCCTTCCTTCCTTTCTTCTTTTCTTCCTTCTTTCCTTCCTTCCTCCCTTCCTTCCTTTCTTCTTTTATTCCTTCTTTCCTCCCTCCCTTCCTTCCTTCCTTCCTTCTTTCCTTCCTTCCTTCTTTCCTTCCTTCCTTCCTCCCTTCCTTCTTTCCTTCCTTCCTTCCTTCCTTCTTCCTTCTTTCCTTCCTTCCTCCCTTCCTCCCTCCCTTCCTTTCTTCTTTTCTTCCTTCCTTCCTTCCTTCCTTTCTTCTTTTCTTCCTTCTTTCCTTCCTCCCTTCCTTTCTTCTTTTCTCCCTTCTTTCCTCCCTCCCTTCCTCCCTTCCTTCCTTCTTTCCTTCCTTCCTTCTTTCCTTCCTTCCTTCTTTCCTTCCTTCCTTCCTTCTTTTATTCCTTCCTTCCTCCCTTCCTTCCTCCCTTCTTTCCTTCCTTCCTTCCTCCCTCCCTCTCTTCCTTCCTTTCTTTTTTTTTTTTTTGTGGTACTGGGGATGGTACCCAGGGGCATTTTACCTCTGATCTACACTCCCAGCCCTATTCTCTAATTTTATTTTGAAACAGGGCCTCACTTAGTTGTTGAGTCTGCCCAGAAACCTGCAATCCTCCTGTCTCCACCTCCCAAGGGCTGGGATTACAAGTGTACACCACCGTGCCCGGCTATCCAATGTCTTTTCAAGTGGGAGGGCTGGTCCTGGAGGGCACTCCTCATCATTTGCTCCTGGGGCATCTAGATCTTTCTCTTTTGCCCCCATCGGGCTTGCAACTACTTAAGCAGGGTCCTCCCTCCTCTACCTTCCCTTACAAGCCCCACAAAGGCAAGAACGGCATCCCTGCAGTCCCCAGAGCAAGGCTGCAGGTGGCTCTCAGCAAGTATTTATTGGATGGAGTCACATTTTGCTGAAGTTACTGGCAACCTGAGATTTATGCTGCTGACCCTAAAGGATCTCGAGATAATAAAGTAGGGTCGTTCTTTTAAAGAAATGTGTTTTTAGAGCAATAACTATGACTGTGCTGGAACAGTATTAGCCACACGAAACCCACTCATTTAATCATCTCGACAGCCATGCGAAATAGGAACATTCACCCCATTTTTTCAGGTGGGGAACCGAGAATGAGAGTGGTTAAGTCACTTGCCCCAAAAAGGCATCCTGGATATGTGACAGAGGTGACAATTGGAAGTGACACACTGGGACGAATCGTCCCCAGGACAGGCCCAATCGCTCCTCAGCAGATTTCCACTGGGCATCAGATTCAGCGGTGGAGGAGGATGTGGTGCCAACCTAGCCAGAGGCTCTGTCTTTTGGTCGGTTGGTGCCTGGCAGGCGATGTGAGAGCTGCAGAGAAGGGTCTCTGTGATGCTCACGACACAGGGACCCGTGTGGCGCAGGCCAGCGAGCTGCGGAGATCAAAAGAACGCAGTCTAACAATCCTGGGGATAATTCCAAAGTGGCTCACGTTCGCTTCCTGCAATTCTCCCAGGCTAGGAAGGGGATCCAGTCTACAGAAGTATTCTTAAACCATTCCTTTTTCCTCTTCTACAGTTCCCCTTACATATCACAGAGAAGGCTGGCCTCGACCCTGTGATCCTCCTGTCTCAGCCTCCCAAGTACTATGATTATAGATTTGCACCCCCGTACCTGGCTACCTTTTTCATTCTCAACCGATGTACCTCTGTCCCTCCTTCCTTTCTTTATTCTTCAAGATCTCAAGATTCTCTCTCATGGAATCCAAACTAGCTCCTCTGACAATGTGATGCCAGTCATGGGCTTTCTCCCAGAGAGAGGCCGAAGCACACTTGCATGGGCACACACACAACGTGCACATACATACATGTTTCTCTGGTTTGCCTATAATTTCTTGGCACCCACAGGACTCCCAAATCTTGCCCAGTTTCTGGGTGAGAACTCTGCCACTGGTAATCCGAAAAGCATTCAGATCCTTAGCATTTGCTGCAGCAAAATAGCTTTTTTTCTTTCTGCACACAGTAGAGAATTTTAGAAATTGGTGTAAAAATAGATGCACCCCCCCCCAAACCCAAACAACCAAACCCCACGAGTCTGCTTCAGAAGCTCATCTCTCTGCACCATCCTCGGTCCGAAATGGCTTTATCTTGCAGGGAGCAGGGAACTCTCTAATTAAGGGAGCAGATGACAAAGGCCTGGGCGGCTCTCTAGCTCTTGGTATCGCAGCTAAATGAGCTGCAGCCACCTCTCCGCCGTTTCAGCCTGGGTCCAGGTCTTGATGCCTAGGGTGGTTCTAATTTACCCACACAGCAAGGTTTTGGAGACCAGCAGTTCCCAGCCACTGCACGGAGTCACAGCTGGGTGGCCAGTCATCGGGGCTGTTGGAAAAAAATTCGAACTACAATAATCCATCTCCTGTTACCCACCGGAGATATGATTCAAGACCACCAGTGGATGGCTGAGGCTAAGGATAAGCTGAACCCTATCTATACATTATGTTGTTGTTGGTTTTTTTTTCCTATACATGCATACCTATGACACAGTTCCATTCGAAAAACAAGCACAGTAAAAGATTAACAATGCTCACAATAAAATAGAATGATTAAAACAATATGCTGTCATAAAAGCTATGCGATTGAGTTTTCTCTCTCAAAATATCTTGTGGTCGGCCAGCCTCAGCTACTTAGTGAGGCACTCTGCAACTTAGTGAGACTCGGTTTCAAAACAAAGAATAAAAAATAGGGCTGGGGGTGTAGCTCGGAGGTAGAATGCCCCTGAGTTCAATCCCCAGTACCGCAAAAAAAAAAAAAAAAAAATATCTTGTGGTACTGTGCTTTTTTCCTCTTGTGATAAGGTAAGATGATCGTGTCTGCGTGCTGAGATGCAGTGAGAACAACAAAGACCTTGTGACATAGCATGAGACTGCCACATAAGGGCAACTTAAGCACAAGCACTGCAACACTCTGACAGTCAGTCTGATAGCCGAGATGCCTAGTAACTGCTAGGTCACTACTGGGTAGGTAGGATATACCGTGTAGATACGCTGGTCCCAGGTGGGATGAAGCAGGTCAGCAGATTTCATCACATTACTGTGCAATTTAAACCATATAACTTGGTTCTGGAACATTCCTTTTAGCATTTCTAGACCACCATTGATCACAGGTAACTGAAACCATGGAAAGAGAAACTACATGTAAGGGGGAAATCACCCTAGTGGCCAAAATACTAGAGTTGGAGAGCTATTTGCTTAAAAAATAAAATCGAGAGCATTCAATCGTACCTCTACAATGATACTGTTTCAATATCTTGTTTGCAGATGTGCTTGCCTGCAAGGTGGAGGATGGGAGGGAATGAAATTGGCAGTCGATACCATCTGAGCAATTCTGAATAACAAACCTAGGATATGCACATGATTCAATTTTATCATTCACGATTCTGAATTTTTTAAAGAAAAGTCTAAAGATCTTGCTACTAACCCCCCCTCCAATTTTTATGTCACCATTTTCCTCCTCCTAGAAATTATTTGGGGCTTCCAAAACCCCAATAATTTTAACATAACCCACAAGATTTTTTTGCCATATCTTTAGTATGCTTCATTATTTTTTAACTTGCCATGTCTACTTATAGTCAGTGCTCTTTAGCCTTGTCCTAGGGATAAAACTCATGAAATCATGATGTTGATGTGTTTGTTATTTTCCCCCAGGACACGTTAAAATACGTGCGTAACTTTTAAAATAAAAATCACTATCCATGTGCCATTGCAAATCACACCCATGCACCCACGATGGCATGTTTACCGTCTGATGAAGATGCACTCTTATAATACATGTTTTCATGAGTGGGAAAAATTAAACTTTGACCCATGTATTCACTTAATTCTTTGAACAAACGTCTGTGGTTGCTATTGTTACTCCCATTTTATAGATGAGAAGAAAAGGCTCGGGGAGGTCCGATGGTCTTCCTTAAGCTCACACCGCCTGTGCTTTTCCCAGGAGGAGAGAACCAGGAATCTATCTTAGCAGAGTCAAACATTGCCAGTACTGAGGCAGATGCTGGGTGACCTCTCGAATTCACGGACTTTGGGGTTCTGAGGGGCCCCTGCTCCTCTAAACACCCAAGCCAGAGAGGAAACATTTGTGTATGAAATATGTCACAGTGTTCCGGCAGCTGAGATTCTTTCCAAGAGTTTCTCAAAATCCAACAGAATAAATATCAGATTTTTTTTTTATTACCAACCACATAATAGGAATATAACATATTACTGTTGGAGCGCCAGGCTTTCGGCAGCCTCTATAAATCTAGCGCCCCAATTGACTCCATATGCATTTAAGCAAAGCCCGGCCCACAGAAGGAAGCAGTGGATGTAATTGGAATATGGAATGGGGCTTTCGGATTAATCACATTCTGAATATTAACTGTGCATTATGCTGATTTCCTTGTAAATATATTGAGAAGCCCCAGCATGTGGACCTGACTCAGGCAAATACAATCAGAATAGCAAGCATCCTGAGAGTGAGGTTGGAAGAAGTCCCAGCTGCAGCAAAGGAGGCCGGATTTCATTTTTTCATTTCCCCTGAGAGAGAGAGAGAGAGATAGAGAGGGGAAAAAAAGAATATTTCAACCCTCTCCAGGAGGCCTGGAAACACAATATATGGTTTTCCAACACCAGAGAAAGAAGCCGTGTTTGTTTTCAACCTCCTTGTTCAGATGGATGTGGCCCAAGAACGAGATGCATTTTGCAGTGAATTCTTGCAGGGTTTTTCTGGTGCAGGAACTTTATCAGAGATAAGCTGTTCCCTGTGACTGTCTTTCTCAGGTAGAGGAGGGGAGGGAGGCAGACATAAGTGGAGGAAGGAGTAGGATGGGAGCTGGAATAGTGTAAAAAAAAAAAAGGATTAAGAAAGAAAAGTCTGGAATAACTCCCAGGTCCGGCTGCCCGAGAACCAACAAAATCCTCTGCAAGTCCTACGGTTTATCATTCACAAAGCAAAGCTTGCACCTGTATGACATTGCATACCGCAACCCTGAGAGTAGGTATGATGCTTTCGACCTCACGGATAGAGAAACTGAGGCTTGGCCAAGGTTCTCCTGGGGAAAAATGTCAATCAGCAACTCACAGAAGAAGGTCCTGGACTAGGAGTCTCAAGGGAGGCACTTGCCTGGGACTCAGTATTAAAGGGACACCAAGAAAAAAAAAACCACAGTAATAAAAAATAATAATGCAATATTTCTTAATTACTGTAAAAAGTTTTCTCTCTGCAAAACAAATTAGGAGCATTTTAAAGGAAGATGAAATTAGCAGCAGTTTTTGCTGAGCCAGTATTGGAGTCTGGGGCCAAAGGAAAACCCAGCGATCCTGATTTTTTTTTTTTTTTTGGCTTCCCCTTATGTTTTGTGCCTGAGGTAAGTGTCTCACTAGCTGTACCCTAGTCATGCCCCTGCATAGGAACCAGAGTAATCTCCCTAAAGCACGTATCTGCTTGTAGCAAGCCTCTGCCTCTGGCTTGAGTCTTTCAGAGCTCACTGTTACCCACAGGAAAGGGGCTAGTTGTCTGGGAGCCTTCTGAAACGGAGCAGCACAGGTTGCATGTCCTGGGCTGGGCTTTGTTGTTTACAAACATCAAATGGGCTAAGGGTTCCAGCTGCAGATTTAGACTAACTGGTTTGGAGCTTGCTCCATCCTGAGCTAGCCCTGTGACTCTTGAATGGAGATCACAGAGTCCCTGAACCTGAGTTTTCTCTCCTAAAGAGGGAATGGCAATTGTGTCTCCCAGAATTACAGATACAATTAAATAATGAAAGCAATGGCTAGGGGCGTAGCGCAGTTGCACAGCTGGAGAGGTCCTGGGTGCACTCACCAGCACGGCCAAAACCTAAACCAAAAAAGAAAAACAGTAACGACATCATTTATTAAGTATCAATTTCCCCAGTACCTAGCACACAGTAAGTACTTAGTTCACTCAACACATATTTATCAAGGACCTGCTCTGGGCAGTTACGTAGGGCTGCAGCTTTGGGGACTTAGTAAATGCCAGTTGTTACTACTATTATTTAATTCTCTTGACAGCCTCACGAGGGAAGTGCTACTTCATTTTGCAGTCAAGGGAACCAAGGCTCAGAGGGATGAAGCAACATTTTCCAGGTAAACCAAAAGTTACCCAGAGGAGCAGGATGGGGACCGCGTGGAGCCGGCCCCAAAGTCAGCAACCTTCTTTGCAAGGTCTAATGAGCCTCACAGGGCTGTGAGCCTCCGAAGGCCGACGCATGCGATGGTCATCTGTATGCCTGCCTCGGGCCAAACAAGGAGCTTTGTGGACAGTAAGTTTCAGCAAATGGCCAAGAAAGTAAACCAAATACTTTCTCAAAGCTGCTTGAATCGGGTTTGTGATCTGAGTCTCTGCATTTACCCCGTCACGTGGACTGCCTACGGCCCTTCTCTGAGCTCCGAGTTCTTTGCCAGGGAAGGGAACTTGCCTCGGGTCATGGTGGTAGTTGCGGTAAGTGGGGTGTCTACAATGAAACTCACGTTGGCCCTCCCCCCGCCTGCTGCTCCTTCAGATGCTCCTGTCCCTGAACATCAAACCGTTCACCTGTTCCTCACGCGGGACACGGTGTTCTCCAACTCTGCTTCTCCCAGATTACCAGCGAAGAGCTAGGCAGGGAGGGGGAAAGCTCTCCCACCAGCACGGTTCCGGTTGCCACCAGCTGCCGCAGGGATGCCTGTATCCTGGTCCCCACTGCTCGCAGCCTGGCCCTCTTTCCCATCTTCTGTGCTTTTCCTGAAGCATTATATTTCCCCTTACAAGTTCTCATGGGACAGGCACCATCATTATCTCATTTGACAGGGGAGGAAATTGAGGCCCAGAGGAGTTAAGAACTCTGCTGCTGCAGGGCACAGTGAGGGGAAAGGCTTCTGTTGACTTGACTACCTTGGGAGTGTATGAACTTGAGTCTACATCCCAGCCCCAAGCTGGACTCCAACCATTCCGGAGGAGCCAGGACTGGCACCTAAAGTGACTGTCTCAGCTTTCCAAGTACTGGGGTTACAGGCGTGCACTACCACACCCAGCTTCTAATGGACATTTTTAACGCTTTTGGGCCAGGAAGCATCATTGAAATTCTCTCTCTAGATAAGAGTATTTTCTCTTGTTTGTAATCCCACCTTCCCAAAGGAACAGCTGGAAGTTGACTTTATCAGCTTCCTTGTAATTTTGTGGCCCAGTCTTGGGATTCCATCTAGAAGGTTTGGATTCTCTTTTTACTTATTTTGCAAACATTGTATTGAGGAATAACATACGTGTAGAAAAATTGCACAAAGCATACGTAGATTCCTTGTTCTATGTTTACAAAGTGAGTGTATTCCTACAAGCGCCTGAGGCAAGAAATAGAACATCTCCAGCTTCCCCCAAAGCTCATTAAGCCCCTTCTAGTCATGATTCCCTTAGAGTATCTATGATCTTGACTTTTAAAGCAGAAGCTAGGTTTGCTAATTCTTGAACTTTATATTCTTTTGTATCTGAGTTTCTTCACTCAAATTTTTGTTCAAGAAGTTCATCCTGCTGCCACATGTAGCTGTAATTCATTCTTTCTTATTGCGGGGTAGAATTTCACCACGGGAATATACCATAGTGTATTTTTTCCATTAAAATACATTTGGTTGGACATTAGGTTGTTTTCAGAATATTCTTATACATTAATACTGGTGAACTCGTGCATATGCTTCTTTTGGGCATAAATCTAGGAGCAGAATTGCTGAGTTAGAGAGTATGTCCCTGACTAGCTGTTGTAGATACTGTGAAACCAGTTTATAAAGTGTTTATGCCAATTTATGCTGCAACTGATAGTAAATGAGGGTCCTAGATGCTCTAATACTCAGTGTTAATGTGCTTTTAAAATTTTGTAGGAATTCCTTTTATACTTTGGATAAAAGTCCTTTTTTATTGGTGCATGTAATCATACATCTTTGTTGGGTACAAGCTGAAAAAGGCATACATGAACACATTTCTCATTCAACCCTTCCCCAATTCCCGCCCTACTCCCTTGCCCTCCCTCCTTCTCAAGTTCAGTTGAGTGGTTGACTTTGATATGTTTGTGAAAGTCCATCATGTGCATTAGGGTGTCCCCCTTCCATCACCTTCAGTTAAGTCAACTTCTCTGCTCACCTAAGGTTCTCCTTCTTTGTCTAGATTCCTTCTTATGTCCCACTTTCTCCCTAGCTTCCACATATTAGGGAGAGCACAGGATTTTTTTTTTTTCTTTTACATTTTGTGACTGACTAATCTCACTTAGCATAATGTTTTCCATTTCCTCACTCTGCACAAAAGCCAATTCAAGATGGATCAAAGACCTGGAAGTCAGGCCAGAGACCTTGCAACTACTTGAAGAGGGCATAGGTCCAACACTTCAACACATAGGCACAGGTAAGAGCTTTCTCAACAAGACCTCAAAGGCACAAGCAACTCAAAGGAAGATCAATACATGGGATTGCATTAAACTGAAGAGCTTCTGTGCAGCAAAGGAAACTATCAAGTACCTTAACAGTCCTTTTTTATTTTGAAAAATTTCATCCCCACTTTTCTGGATGTCTTTTCATTGCCTTCAAGATATCTTTTGATTACCAATGACTGCTGGAGTTGTAGTTCTTATTAACATCCCTTCAGTTAACATGTTTGCGAGCAGTTTAAAAAAATCTTTGCCTACCCCAGGGTCAGGAAGATACTCTCCCTTATTTTCATTTAAAAGCTTTACTGTTTTGTTATGCAGAAATCCGGGTGCCTCACCAAAGAACGATCACTTCACACAGAGCAATGCAAAAACAAGAAGGAGGTTTATTGCTAGCTGGAGCGAGGGTCCAAGTCTCATCCAACACAGTGGAGTCTTGACAAGGACCCCCACTCTGGCTTTGTTTGGCCTTTTATA
The DNA here is from genome assembly GCA_004027655.1 of Graphiurus murinus. Taxonomy (NCBI): domain Eukaryota; kingdom Metazoa; phylum Chordata; class Mammalia; order Rodentia; family Gliridae; genus Graphiurus; species Graphiurus murinus. Next base: position 12,647 of record PVLC010006634.1, on the reverse strand, counting down.
GTGGGGGTGTACACAGGTGGAAATGGGATTGGTGAAATCTTGTTGCCAGGGCAGAGAGAGACAATGGGGACCATAAGGATTGGCTGGTTTGTCTGGAAGGGATGCGGGGTGTATTGGGATAGGTTCGCCCGTTAGGGTGGGACTTAGGGACTGGAGTCATTTGGTAATTGGACAAAGACATCTAGTGGGCCTGGGGACTCTTAGCTTTTTCTTTGATTGGCTTCAGGGCTGTTTTGCCTGAGAAAATCCAAAACAGGCCCAGGCTTGCTAATCTTTTACTCGACTTTTTAGACTATCCTGGTAGTGCACTACACTTTCACCATTCACATTTAGACACAGAATCTCTCTGGAATTGATTGTTGGGTATGGTATAAGCTAGGGGGTCAAGATGATTTTTTTCCCTCTCCAAATGGATATCCAATGAATGCAGCACCAGTCTTTTACTTAACATCTTTCCCTTCTGCATGCATTGAAAGCTGTTATGTCAGGCGATTTTGTTTCTGAGGCTATTTCTGTGCTCTGTGCTTTGTTCTATTGGTCCCTACGCCAACTCCTTTAGAAAATTTACCTTGGAAGGGAAGTTGGTGAAGAAGGGAGTACCCCAGGGAATCCATCTTTGGTCATGGTCGTGATCATGGGCACGGGCATGGGAGAGGCATAGAGAAATGCATCGAGCTTCTCCAGGCTGCTGTGGCCATGTCCTGGAGCCTTAGGAGTATAAATTCCAGCATCTGAGCATCTGTAGCATTGGTAGTAAGATCCCCCCAGAGCAATCCAGGTCTATGCAAGAAGCATTGCCCTTGACTGTGTAGGCTTGAAGCTCAATCCTCTGTTTCTTCCATGAGGTTGAATGCAAAGAATTTGAAATTTCTGTACTTGCTTTCCCTGAAACTAATTTGCCCCTGCATGCTCCTTCGCCAGTAAGCTGTGAAATACAAGGTCTCCTTGTAAATACTTTCATACACTGCTAGCTGCAGTTTAATATATGAGACACTGCATCATAGTCTGGAGATTCAAAATTACCTCGAAGTAATCATTTCCTAGAGGGCTGGTAGTAAACATTCTGTCACACAGCTATAGATTTTTGCCTGTCTCCATGTATCAGCCCCTAGGGAGGTCTTATGGGGAATGATTCAGGATGGAATTGAGAACTGGTGAGTGTCTTACATGGCTTCCAGGTCTCCACAGAGGGAGGCAGGCTGGGTGGCCTGTGGCAGCCTGGATTTGTGTGTGTGAGTGGGGCGGGAAGTGTGTGTGTGTGGAGGGGGGGAGTTTGGACTTCTCTGCACCAAAGGCTGGAGATTCTGAGTTTGAACTCTGGTTGATCCGCTGGCCTAACGGAGCACAAGATCAGGGAATCCTTCCATCCTAATGAAAGAATCACGGTTTGTGTGATTAGGGGGTGCACCGTGTCTCAGCATCCTCTGTCGGTGCTGCACAGGACTGCCTCTCAGAGGAACGAGGATCTTACTTGACTCTAGCTGGTGTCACTCAAACTGTGGTCTCTGAGCTGTGTCTCTTAAGCTATTTGTTATCAATTGAGGCTGAGACCATGCAGGTACTAAAAACTGCCATTGAGAAATGTTGAAGGCAGCTCCGCCCATACAGCATCCTAGCGTCCAGTTGGTGAGGGTGTAGACCAGCATGAGTGTTGCGGAAATTCAGTTGTGAGTTGCTCACGGAGGAGGCGAGTATTACTTGGCACAGTAGAACCCTATTAGTCTCTGATGTGTAAGGAGAAAAACCAGAGCCGGTCCTGCTGACCTCAGCCTTATTAGGGTGGTTTCAAAACCACCTGGTGGTCGGCAATTCAATCAAGCAAATCTCAAACCCAATCAAGATGACATCAGCAATGAAACCCCAAATCTAACCCAGTCCTGGTCTGCTGTGGTCGTTTAGTTTGGGTTTGGTTAATCTTGTTGGCCTCCATTTTTATGAGTAGTTTCAGCATTTCTCAAAGCATGGCCCAACAATAACCACCTTTATTAAAAGTGCTGGGAAGTTGTGTTAGTTTCTATTGTTGCATATGGAGTTGTCATATACACATGAATATAAGATAAAGCAACTTTATTGTCTCTCATGGGGCAGACACCTGAGCTGGGTCTTGTGCTCTGGATCTCACCAGGCTGCGATAAAGGTATTAGGCAGAGATAAGCTTTTTAGGGGACAGAATTCAGTTCCTCTAGGTTGTGGGATGGAGACCCTCAGCCCTTAATGGCTTCCCACTTTCCCTGCCATACAGCCATCTTTAAAACACGAATCTTTGCTTCTTTGAGGCCAATAATTGAGTACCTCTGTTACTTTGATCTCTCTGACTTCTATCTCTGACCTCTTGATCCTCTTCTAAAGGGCTCGCCTGACCAGGACAGAATGACCCGGGATAACCTTCCTTTTGCTTAACTTAAAGTCAGCTGATTAGGAACCCTAACTACATCCATGCCTCTTTTTACTTTAGATAAATTCTTCAGTAGATTGATGACGATGGTATTCCCAAGTCTCACCCACACTCAAGATGAGAGGATTCCCTAGCGCAGGTACAGAAGGGAGCAGGGATCTTGAAGGCCATCACGATCTCTGCCTGTACCGAATTAGTTTAAAAGGCAGGCTCTGAGTGGGCAGCTCAGTGGTAGAGCATGTGTTTTTCATGTGAGAGGTCCTGGATTCAATTCCCAACACCAAAAGTAGATGAATAAATAAAATAGTAGGCTCATGATTCCAAACCCCAGAGAAATGTATTAGCAGGCACGGTGGTGCTCAAAAATGCACATTTTAAGTACCGCCCCCCTTGAGTTTGCAACTCTCTGAGTGAAACAGATCTGGGCTTGAGGCCCAGTGTTGCTACTTACCAGCTGGGGGCCTTCATATTGTTAAAGATAAAGGGCAGTGAGCCAGAGTTACAGCCAGCCCACAGCTCTCCCTGACTTCTAGGACAAGACTGATCAGGGATTCCAAAGAAAGAGTGAAAATGAACCAATCAGGGCCCAGATCTAAGGACCAACCAGGGCCCAAATCTAAGGGCCAATCAGGGCCCAGATCTAAGGACCAATCAGGGCCCAGATCTAAGGACCAACCAGGGCCCAAATCTAAGGGCCAATCAGGGCCCAAATCTAAGGGCCAATCAGGGCCCATATCTAAGGGCCAATCAGGGCGCAGATCTAAGGGCCAATCAGAGTAGTTGCCATGCTATATAAGCTGACTTTCCAAGAGCAAAGCGTGCAGAGCAGTGGCTGTGAGCAGGAAGAGGAGAAGAGAAGGAAGGTTGGGATTGCAACACTGATAGTAGCCCCGGAGGTGGGGAGAATGGTGCTGTGAGCAGCCATAAAAGTAGCAATCCTTGCACATGTAGAGTGTGAACAGAAGAGCAATTTGACTGTGCCTCTTTGGTAGCCAAGGCCCACTGTGAGCACCGGAGTGTGGAGACCTTTTGAAGACCTTTCCCCTGTGCAGGGGCCCTGGTATCTTTCCTTGTCTCCTTCCATTAAATACTCAGATTCTTGTGTCTCCTAAGCTAAACTATTTTGGCTCTGAGAAACAGGAGCTGATATAAGCTACGGGTCTGTGGCCGAGACCTCCTCCCGCTGGCCCAACCGACAGCAGTCTCTGTCTCCGTATGACCACTCCAGGTTCTTGGTCTCTTCGCTGTACAGTGCAGCGGGGAAGCCCAACTTCGCAGGACTGTAGAGACGGGTCAGTGCGATTATGCAATGTGATTATGGTGGATTCCAACCCTGACTGGGCTTTAGAACCGCTGGGGCAGCACCTTGGGTTTCCTTAGACCAGCTGAGCCCAAATCCCCAGGTGTATAGCCATCAATATTCTTTGAAGGCTTCCCCAGGTGATTCTGATGTGCCACCGAAGTGTTGATGAGCTATGGCCACGAGAATGCTGTGATACAAATATATCCCCCATCTCAGTGGGTCTCAGGACTCGACCTCCTCCTCACTGCTGTGTCCACAGGGAGCTAGGGCATGCTCAGGCAGGCGCAGCTGCAGGCTACCTGTGTCTGCTCTGTGTCTTACCGTGCGGCGCTCTGGGGGTACGGCCTTATCATGAAGGTGCCGGGCACATAAACACAAGCCACCTGCAGAAACTCAGCTAGGGACTTCTACACAACAAGCCACCTGCAGAAACTCAGCTAGGGACTTCTGCACGATCACTTCCTCCCACATTCATTGTCTAAGGCCAATGACACGAATAAGCTTAAGGCCCATGGGGCACGGAAGTAGACTGCGTCCGGGCAATGTCAAGGTGCAGAGTCGAGAGCTGTGAGGTAGCATTCTATTGAGGGTAAAGGTGGAGTTGGGGACGATAACCTAGTCTATCATAACTGATCACTACTGATGCTGGGAAGATGCACCCAGCAACATACTGGGCCACAGTAGGTGCTCAGCAAACCTGGTGTGCTCTTCTAGCGAGCGACTTCCTCCCACAGCTTCTGGGGAAGTTGCCAGGTGGGAGCCATTCTCCTTCCTTAAATGACCCCAGGGACCAGACTTCCCACGCTGGCAGTAAGTCCACCTCCATGGAGAGAGGAGCGTGCCACACTGCACCGAGTGCTTTGAGGTCCCGGGAAGAAAGATTCCCATTGGAGGCTACAGGGATGATTATTAGCTACTTAAATATCCATTTGCCCACGCATGCACAACTCACAGAGTACTCTATTTATTTGCACACTGGCTGTAATAGAGCAGCGGAGGGAGAATTCATTAACGCAAATTGTGAGGTTGGCTTTAAAAAAAAAAATTCATCTCTCTGTTTTACGCAGTGCATAGTTCCCTGTTTAATGAGAGCTCGGCAAGTCCATTTTCCTTAAGGGTTTAATAAAAGTATAATTTAAAAAATTAAGACAGATGGGGAAAGTGCCGAGAGAAGCTCTTTCCCTGGCTGACTTTGCAATGGAGACTTTCTCAATACCACAAGATGGGCGGGGAGAAGAATTCAACCAGCTCTCAAGAATTCTTTAAGGTTACATAAAACTCTGCCCGGGGTGGATGTGGCCTGGGGATGCTTGCCAAACAGATAGGAAGTAGATTTATGGGCAAAGGAGCGGCACTGTTACTAGCTGGCAGTTTAATTAATGCTGAGGTAGGAGCTTTGCTCTCTCTTAGAACTTGAACTACTGGGCATAGGAGGAAGAGACAGTTTGGTATTTTAAAACCTTCGGAATAACTTAGATTGCCTTTGGGGAGGGGAGAGGAGGGGATGCTGGGGGAGGGAAAGCCCTCTGACAGTGGTGGCCTCTGTCCAGGGCATTCTTAGCTCATGTGGCTCATCAGGGCCAAAGTATGAATTGAAATTTGGTTTCCTAGCCGGACGTGGTGGCGCACGCTTGTAATCCCAGCATTTGGGAGACTGAGACTGGAGGATCTGGGTTCGCGGCCAGCCTCAGCTACCTAGTGAGGTCCTCCGCAACTTAGTGAGACCCTGTTTCAAAATAAAGAATAAAAAATAGGGCTGGGGGTATAGCTCGGAGGTAGAATGCCCCTGAGTTCAATCCCCAGTACCGCAAAAAAAAAAAAAAGAAATTTGGTTTCCTCCTACTCTGCTGTTGATACTGGCTTCTCTGAGCAGGGTGCAACCTGAGAGCTAATCATCATACAATATTGTTACCAAAGTGAATAACTAGTATTACTCATGTTATTTTCTGTCAAGAACAATTTTAATTGACATAGAATAACTGTGCGTGGTTATGGGATGCTGTCTGATCATTGGATACACATATACAATGGGTAACGATCAAATCGGGGTAATTAGCATTTCCAATTCCATATGCATTTAGCATTTCTTTGTGTTGCTTTGTGTTGGAAACATTCGAACTCCTCTCTTCGAGGTTTTCTTTATAAAATATGTTAAGTCGTTGCCATAAGCTACAGCCACCATACTATGCCATAGAACTCCAGGGCTTACGCCTTCTTTGTAACTGTATTTTGATACCTTAGTGTTATGGGCCTGAATATAGAACGTGCCCTCAAAACCTCTTGTATTTGGCAACTCAAAAATGTCTGAAGGTGAAATATTTGAACCAGTGCTCTAATATCATCACTGGATAAAACCATTGAAGGACTAATAATTTGAATGGATTTAGTGGGCAGTAATTTAGGCAGGTACGTTGTAGCTAGAGAAGGCAGGTCACTGGGTGTGTGCCTTTGGGGACAATCTCTCTCTCTCATTTTGTAATAAATGGTCTTTTGTTCTTTTGTGACTAGCTTCTTCCACTGAGCGTAGCGTTTCCAAAGTTGAGCCATGTTATACAATGTGTCAGAACTTTATTCCTTTTTATAGCTGAATAGTATTGCATTATATATATATATATATATATATATATATATATATATATATATATAATTGTTAATTATTTAATGGGCCTGTTTAATTGAGTTATTCCCACTTTGGGATATTATGAATGATCCTGCTATGAATATTTGTGCACAAGGTTTCGTGTGGGTATATTTTTTTTCTCTTGGTTAAATAATTAGGAATGGAATTACTAAGTCATATGAGAACTCTCTTTAACTCTTTGAGGAACTAGCAAGTCATTTTCCAAACTGTCTGTGCCATTTTACATTTCTACACACAATGGATGAGGTATCAATATATGAACAACTTCCAAACACCTTCTTGAATCACAGCCACTAAAGCATGTGTGACGTGTATCTTAGTGTAGTTTCTATTTGCTTTTCCCTAATGGCTAATGGTGCCAAGTCCCCTTTCCTGTGTCTGTTGGCCATTTGTGCCCATTTTTATATTGGCTTATTTATTTTTCATTATTGAACTGCAAGGGCTCTTCACATATTTGCAGATATTATCTCATATTCCGTGGTTTGTCTTTTCAGTTTCTTGGTGGCATCCATTGAAACAAAGAAATTTTAATTTTGATAAAGTCTAGTTTTTTTTTTTTAACTTTCTCTTTCCTCACTCGTGTCACCTGAAGGTCATGAAGATTCTATGTTGTGTCCTAAGAATTTTATAGTTTTTGACTTTATATCTAGATCTATATACATCTTGAGTTAATTTTTGTGCATAGTAGAAGGAAGACCAACTTCATTCTTTTGCATATTAATACCCAGAAGTTCCAGAATCATTTTTTTGAAAAGATTGATTTTTTTTTCCCCAATGGCTAGCCATGGCACCCTTGCAGAAAATTAACTGGACACTTTCAAGTATACAACATATTATTAACTGGAGTCGCCATGATAAAAATGTTTAAACGTGCTTAAACAATAGAGTTCCAACTTATTTCAATCAACCATCCATTCATCAGATGGCAAAAAAAAAATAAGGTGTTTTTTTTTTTTTTTTTCTGGATTCTGTTTTACTCTATAGGTCTATGTCTATCTTATATTACTACCAAGTCTCAATTTCTGCGGCCTTGTAGCAAGTCTTATTCAGAACATGCGAATCCTCCAATTTTGTTCTTTTTGAAAATTATTTTGCCTATTTCTGGGTTCATGGCATTTCCATATGAAATTTTAGTATCAGCCTGCCGATTTTTGTGAGAAGCAAACCAGCTGGGACTTTTCGTAGGCATTACACTGAATCCATAAATCGATTTGAAGATTATTGCCATTGCAGACATCTTGAATCAGCTTGGGATGCTTTCCATTTATTTAGTCCCTTTTCAGTTTCTTTCGACAATGCACTGAAGTG
>PVLC010006634.1:0-2500 GCA_004027655.1 Graphiurus murinus | reverse complement strand
AGTTGCCATGGAAATCTTTCTGTGACCCCCCAAAAAAACCCCAGACTTACCCAATTCCCCTGGCCCCCACAGAGCCAGCCTTGCCAGGGTCTCCCGCAGCACAGGACTCTGGGAAGCTCCTTGGAGAAACTCGACTTCTTGCCTCTCACCAGGCTCAAGGAGAGCGTGGGCGAGCTGAAAGGCGGCGGTTATTGATTTCACAAACAGATAACGGCGAGCCTGTTGGAGCGAGCGGTGGCAGGAAGATGAAAACGCTATTCATACAGTGGGAAGCTCATTTCTTTCAGAGTGGTCAGCTGCAGCAGAGAGGACAAAAATGAGAAAATATTGCAAGAGGCACTCCTGACAACACAAATTATTCAGGAGATAGTAAAGTGCATTGTTCGCCATCATAAACATTTTTTTTTTATGTTTATGAGCTCTGCTCAAAGGCATGTTGATGGATGAAACCTAATTCCATTTCTAGGGGAATGTGTAGATCCAGGTGTGCATACCATGTTTTTCTTTCTTTATTTTGGTGCTGGGGATTGAACCCAGGAGCAATTAGGGACATTCTGTCTCCAAGCTACACCCCCGGCCCTTTTTATTATCTCATTTTGAAATAGGATCTCACTAAGTTGCTGAGGCTGGCCTCCAACCTTTGATCCTCCTGTCTCAGCCTCCCAAATAGTGGGATTACAGATGTGCACCACTGAAGGTTTTTGTGTCTCATCATCCATCACTCTAATTCAGTACAGGATGTCTCTTTCTTTCCCCCCTCCCCCTCCTCCTCCTCCCCTCCCCCTCTATTGGCTGCCTTCCTCCTCCTCCTCCTCCTCCTCCTCCTCCTCTTCTTCTTCTTCTTCTTCTTCTTCTTCTTCTTCTTCCTCTCTCTCTCTCTCTCTCTCTCTCTCTCTCTCTCTCTCTCTCTCTCTCTCTCTCTCTCTCTCTCTCCATGGTGCAAGAGATTGAACCCAGGGGCATTCTACTCCAAGCTACGCTCCCAACCCTTTTTTATTATTTTATTTTGAAACCAGGTCTCGCTAAGTTGCTGAGACTGCCTACAAACCTGCAGTTCTCCTGTCTCTGCCTCCCAGGTCCTGGGATCGCAGTTGAGCGCCACCATGTCCGTCTTGTGTTTCTCTCGTTCTAGCAGCCTTTGTAAGCATATCTTTAGGCTGATGAACTCAACAGTGGCTAGGCTGGGCCCACATCATGCAAAGGACAGCCTAGCAGCATGGTTCCTGGGGGATTACCCTATCCTTGGCGTCCACTGGCTTAAAGTTGGGACTCTAAGAAGCTGGTAGCTGATTTAAGGTGGACCGAGGTGGGCAAAAGAAAACCAAGAGATTCATGAAGAGGAGAAGGATGTGTCCACTTTTCCTCACATGTTTTGGGAACTGAGTGTTCCTACCCCAAGTGGGGCCCATGGGACAGGATTTGGGGATTCCTTGTAACTCTGGGCCCTGTGGGAGATTCACAGCATACCTGATCCTGTTCAAAGAGGTGTGATTCTTGAGGTTGCTAGTTTGAATATGGGTCATCCCCTTTGAGACTCAGGTTGAGATTTAATTCCCACTACAGCAGTGTTGACAGGTAGTGGGGCCTCGCAGAGGTGACTGGGCCAAGGGAACGGTCAGTTCTCACAGTAGTGAGAGAGTTCCACTTGCCTGGACTGGGTCAGTTGCTGTGTGAGCAAGCCCCATAAAGCAAGGCTGCCCTTCGTGGTGAGTCTTCTCTGCCCAGTCCACTTGTCCTTTGTTCCATGAGTTGAAGCAGCTCGAGGCCCTCTTCAGAGGCCCAGCAGATGTGACTGCCTGATTTTGGACATTTAGCTTTCATAACCATGAGCTCATGGGCTGAACAAATCTCTTTCTTTATAAATCACCCAGTCTCTTTTATTCTGTTATAGCAATAGAAATGGAGCACGACCAGGTAAAATGGTTCCCTTAACATGGTTTAGTTCCATTTTCCCCAATTGCTGACCGTGGCAAGACACCTGCTTCCTCACTTCCTTAGAGAATGCTTTCAGAAATACGATTTGTGTGCCATAAAAAACAATCTGATAAGCATTTTAGATATGCCATGGAATCATCTCCACAATTATTCAATTACTTTGCGTGAAGTGACATGTCAGTTTAATTAAATAATTGGCCAAATTAGACAATCCATGGGTTTGACGGCAATTTTTTTTTCCTTTTCTTCCACTGGGTTCGTTGTTTGATTTGGGACCTATACATACAACCAATTTACCCAGTCTGGGAGTCAAACACGTCGGAGTGAAATCTTGGCACTCTCTCTTTGTAGAGGTGTGGCTTTGGGAGAGCGGCTGAGCCTCCCTGTGTTAGCACCAGTTTCTCCGTCTGTAGACTGAGAACAATAATAACTGGACTTATTGTATGGGACTGTGGCCGCCCACTGAACCTATGCAGATAAAAAGCTTAGCATAGGATTGGTACACAGAGTTCTCCGTAAGGGCGGCCTCCTCCTCCTCCTCCTCCTCCTCCTCCTCCTCCTCCTC
>PVLC010006633.1:32388-68333 GCA_004027655.1 Graphiurus murinus | reverse complement strand
TCCTCCTCCTCCTCCTCCTCCTCTTCCTTTCCTTCTCTTTCTTCTTTCTCTCTTCCCTCCCCTCTCTCCTCTCTCCTTTCTCTCTCAGCCTCCAAGGTCCTATATCCTTTCACATATGATCAATCAATTCTATAACCCAAACTTCTTTTTATTAATGTGCTTTTATTGGTGCATTATAGTCTCACACAGTAATGTAAATTATGTTGACAATGACAAACATACACACAGCACTTGGTGCTCCCCCCACCTCCTCCTTTCCTAATACAGAGTACTGAGATTGACATTGGTATTTTCACATATGTACACATAGTCAATGGTAGTGTTTTCATTAATGAACCTTGGTCTTTCCCCTCCTCTTCCCTTAGACCACCTCCCTGGCTCCACTGAGGTTTCTCCTCCATTATCTGGAGTCCCTCTGGTATCCCAGTTACTCCCTAGTTTGTGCATATTAGAGAAAACAAACATATGTCCCTTCACTTTCTGTGACTGGCTAATCTCACTTAACATAATGTTCTCTAGAACCTTCCATTTTCTTATGACATTTTATTCTTCTTTATTGCTAAGTAGAATTCCATTTTGTATATTTCCCATAATTTTGTAATCCATTCATCTGTTGATGCACACCTGGGTTGGCTCCATAATTTGTGAATTGTGCTGTTATGAGCTTGGGTATACATATGTTACTGTAGTTCTTTGGTGACAACCTCTTTGGAAAGATATCCAGGAGTGGTATCGCTTGATCATATGGTGGATCCATTCCCAGTTTTCTAAGGAATCTCCACACTGATCTCCATAACGGCTGAACTAGTTTACAATCCCACCAACAGTGTAGAAGAGTTCCTATTTCCCCACATCTTTGCCAACATTTGCTGTTATTGGACTTCTTGATGACTGCCATTCTGATTGGGGTTAGATGGAATCTCAGTGTAGTTTTGATTTGCATCTCCCTGACTGCTAATGACATTGAACATTTTTTTCACATAAATATCAGCCATTTGTATCTCTTCTTTTGTGAAGTGTCTATTCGATTCAGTTGCCTATTTCTTGATTGGGTTATTTGGTTTTTTTTTTTTTTTTAGTAACCCAGACTTCTTGAACTTGACTTCTGTATCTCCAGGAGCCCTCACTCTATGGAGCTCACCATCATGAGAAACTCAGAGAGCTATGGCCAGTGCCATGCCCTTGGCACTTCCAGGTTCTGAGACCCGTACTCACCTCAGTGCGTCACAGTTTCATGCTCTGGGGTCAGCTAAACAGAGTCACCAGCACCAGGTGACAGTTGATCAAGGAAGGCAGAGGCAGCTGCAGGTTCTCTGTGAGCTCCTGAAGGAGGAGAGTTCCAGAGCAATGCCTGATTTGTTAGAACTGCTACAAAGGAAGGCATTGAGAAGCTGGCCACACAAAGGTCACCTTTGTCTGTACCCATTGTCTCTGCACCCCAAATTTGACCTCACTTGAGCTCTTTCAAGTTTCTCATTTCCAGGTCAGCCATGTTTAAACCTCATTTGTTTGGTTGGGTGGTTTATTTAGGTGGTGAGTGGGAATGATTTGTTAGGGTTTGCCTAGCATTTGGATTCTGAATCCCTTTCCCACCTTGATGAAATTGATGATGAACTCGTCAGTCTTTCTGGCCTGAGTCCCTATGGACCTGCCACTTACACCCCTCTTTGGGGTCCTCCTTTTGGAATCCTTTCCTGACCTTTAAATATAAAGAAGGAAAACATCCAAAAGAATCTTATACGACACAACTAATACCACCCAATTATCTTAGGAAGCTCTTTCCCAGTGTTTAAAAATTCCAGCTGATTCCACAGAGCTCTTGGTCTTACTCCCAGCCAACCACTGCAGGGGAATCGGTTTCAGTGCAGAGAGAAGAAACTCCACACAGTGGAGCAGCAGAAGCTCAGTACCTTATTATACGGACTTGCTCTCAGACAAGTTTAAAGGAGTGCCATTGTGCTCCATGGAAGTGAGATCCTGCACTTAGCAACTCGGCGGGAGCTGCAGAGCCCCGCCATGAAGGCAGTTTTTGTGAAAGAGCCTGGAGGTGTCTGCTGCACCTCACACGAGCTTTTCTCACTCTTAAAGAAGTTGGTGTGAAGTTATTTAATTACTGAGTGTTAAGTGAACACCTAATTATGTCAGGTTGGTGAACTCCAGGTTCCCAGGGGCTGGTAGAGCTTCTGGGTTTTAATCCCTCTTTATAAGACTCACTGTGACTTTCTCGGTGATGTGGATCTTTCAGGCTGTCTTTTAAAGAACAGCAAAAAATAGAAACTTAAAGTAACTACTCAATGTTAAATGATATAATGGTAATATTCTTCAAAGTTTTCAAAAATTAATTATTCAAAGGCTAAAAAATGAGATATAGCAGAAGAGCCAGAGCTCTGGCATATAAAATATCTTAGGTTCAAACTCTACCATTTGTTAGCCATGTGCCCTGGCAAAGCACTCAACTTCTCTGAGCCTTAGATTCTGGAAAATGGAAATAAGAACCATGAAGATTTATTCCCTCTGTCAAGTCCATTTGGAATTCCTCAAGGCTCAAATACAAGTCTTCTTATTCACTTAGTTTGTATTATCTTCCTTCTATTGTCTACATTCTATTGTCTTCCTTAGTAATATCAATCATACCTCTGCACAGGCACCACATAAAGTTCTCTCTCCTGGACACAGATATCTCCTCTGTTTTGCTGATACTTAGATGATAACTCCATTTGGATTCCACAAATAAAACCCAGACTTGGCCTCCCCACTACCCAACAGCGTCCTCTTTCTGTTGTTTTCTATCTCAAGAAACGGCTTCATCATCACCAAGGGAGTGATATGGATACAAGAGGGACTTTAGATAAAGGAGAAACCTCAGTGGAGAGATGGGAGTGATCTAGGGAAGGGTAATGGGGGGGGGGAGAATTAATGAAGGAAGTACTTCCATTGACATGATGTGCATATGTGAAATTATCACTGCCAATCTCAGTATCAGGTATGAAAGAGAGGAGGGAGTGGGGAGGAAGAAGGGATCCAGGGGGGAGCCCACCAGGGCTATGTGCATGCACGTGCCTATTGCTCTCAACTATGTTATGATGTGAGACTACAATGCACCAATAAAAGTATCAAAATAAAATAAAAATAATGAATAATAAAAAAGAAATGGCTTCATCTATGCCATGCCATAATCCAAAATCTATGTTCTTTCCTTGATTGCTTCCTCTCCTCAATTCCAATGTCTAAACCATCGGCACTCCTACCAAGTTGATCTCCTAATATTTATTAAATATGGATCATTTGTCTCCATCTCCCTGGATGCCAGACTATTACAAACTACCATCATTCCCCCTTCATTATTCTCCTTACAAGTCTCCCCATATTTACACTTGCCACCTTTCTCCGATCCATTCTCTTCCTGACATCTAAAGTGATCTGGCTGTACCACTCCTAGGTATCTTTCCAGAGGGGCTGAAATCAGAGAACTGCAGTAACATATGCATACCCATGTTCATAACAGCACAATTCACAGTAGCCAAATTATGGAACCAACTTAGGTATCCATCAATAGACAAATGGATTACAATATTATGGGATAGCCACACAATGGAATTCCACTCAGCAATAAAGAAGAACAAAATTATGTCATTTGTAAGAAAATGGAAAGACCTGGAGAACATTATGTTAAGTGATTAACCAGTCTCAGAAAGTGAAGGGTCATATGTTTTCTCTAATATTCGGAAGCTAGGGAGTAATTGGGATATCAGAGGGGAGGTGGTCTAGGGGAAAGGGAGGAAGAAGAGGGAGAATCAATGAAGGAATTACTACCAGTGGTCTTAGGTACATGTGTAAAAATACCAATGCCAATCTCAGTACTCTGTATGGGGAAGCGGTGGGGATGGGGGAGGAGTTGGGGACTGGAGGGAGCCCACCAAGTATTATTTGCATGCATGTCACTGTCAACATGATTTACATTATAATGTGAGACTATAATACACCAATAAAAGCATATGAAATAAATAAATAAAATAGTCTTAACAAAGATGTTATCCTGCTATTGTCACCTACTTTTTTATTTTTTTTTATTTTTATTTTTTTGCGGTACTGGGGATTGAACTCAGAGGCATTCTACCTCCGAGCTATACCCCCAGCCCTATTTTTTATTCTTTATTTTGAAACCAAGTCTCACTAAGTTGCAGAGTGCCTCACTAGGTAGCTGAGGCTGACCACGAACCCGGATCCTCCGGTCTCAGCCTCGCAAATGCTGGGATTACAAGCATGCGCCACCATGCCCGGCTATCACCTACTTTTTTATATACTTTAATTGACGCATTGTAGTCTTGGATCATAACGTAGTTCAGAATGACAGGGACATACAGGCACACAGCATTTGGTATTGACCTCTACTTATGAGTTATGACTCTCCATTGCTTTCATGATGAAGAACAAAATCTCTTCTAAGACTTTCAAGTTACGATCTGTTTATTCCTCCAGCTTTAGTTAAGCTGCTCTCCATTACTGTCTGTCTTCTAATTGAATTGAACTTTTCCTGGTTTTTGTTTGTTTGTTTGTTTCTTCCTGCCACAGGGTCTTTATAGGTATAGTTTTCCTTTTGTGGAGTACTACTCTAACCAACTCTACTGAATACAAATACACATCTTCATATATTCAGTTGCTTTCCCCCCTGTCATATAATAAGAGTTCCAGCACGATTTCCTTGAGGAAGTCTCTCCCAGCCCAAAGATGCTATGCATATTTGTGCTGGTTGTACCCTACACAAGAGTCTCTGACTCAAGCCCAAGTGTTGGGTGGGGTCCACTCACACTGGACCTGTCAGCCCCTATGTCCTGGCATAGAACTTCATATCCTAGGATACCTTTCACCTACGTTTCTCAAAGGTGTGCTTAAAGGTGTCCTGAGTCTCCAAACTGGGTCACAATTCTATACCACATTTCTTGCTGCTAAAACACAATGTATTCTTGTTCATATCATTTACCACAATTGCAATTTTACATTTACTTCTATCGATCGTGTATGCAATGCCTCTCTCTCCTAGTAGACTGTAAGTTCCAAAGCACTATATTGATTTGGTTACCATTTTATCCATTGTCTAACATAATCTTTGACATCTCGTAGGCAATCAATACATATCTGTAGAATGAATAAATGAATAGCTATTATTATGAGGATGATTTTTGTTTGTGTAGACATGTCATTGCCTAAAACTTAGCAAAAATTGAATATATCTTAGTTTGAAAATAAAAATGAATTTTCTGACACTCAAATACAAAGAGATTCACTGAGGACCGTGGCCGTGCTAAGTTGGCAGTGTGAAGAGATGGCTCAGGTGATCACTCAGTGCATAGAAGGGCTCTGGGAGTTGATTTCTCTTGGCATAGAGGGCTTTGGAGCCTTTTTTTTTCTTTTTGGTACAGGAGATTAAACTTGGGGCATTATAATTCCAAGCTATACCCACAGCCCTATTTTATTTTTTTATTTGGATACAGGGTCTCACTAAGTTGCTGAAAGCCTCACTAAGTTGCTGACAGCCTTGCTAAGTTGCTGAGGCTGGCTTTGAACCTGTGATCCTCCTGTCCCAGTCTCCCAAGAACTAGAATTATAGGTATTTGTGTGTGTATGTGTGTGTGTGTGTGTGTGTGTGTGTGTGTGTGTGTGTGTGTAGTACTGAGGATTGAATCCAAGGGCATCCCCTCAGCCCCCTTTTTTGTTTGTTTGTTTTGAAACAGGGTTTCACTAGATTGCTGAGAGTCTCACTATATTGTTGATGCTGCTCTCATATCTGTGATCCTCCTGTCTCAGCCTCCCAAGGACTGGGATTACAGGCATGTGCCACCACACCCAACTTTCACATGTCTATTTGAAGTAAAAACCTCTGTCATTCTTGCCCAGTAACATATTCAAGGTAATATCCTGGGAAGAATGTGATTCAGGGGCTGTTTGCGGGCCCCTTACCCTTCAGTGGTGGTTAGAAAAAGTCAGGCCTTTGGTGGGCACCACTCAGAAAAATGGAACCAACATCAGAAGTCCAAGAAGACCTCAGTCACTGTCTTGGATAAAAATCACCAGGATCATCACAGCGTTCATGCACTGAGTACTTTGGGGACAGGCATTATGATAAGTGGTTCACATGCATTATTCATCTCCTCCACGCAGAAGTTCTGTGATGTATTAAGTTGAGATATATGGAATTGTCACTATTCGACCCTTTATGACCTGCAAAAAAAATCACAATTTTATGTTTCAACCGAATAGATACCATGAACCTCATTTTTTTAAATGAGGAATTGAGAACCTAAGAGCTAGCACTAGAACCCAGGCAGCCTGGTTTCATAGTCATGGGAAGAAACTGGAAACCAAAAATTTTTTCTCTGGCAATAAAGATGATGATGATAACAATGATGATGATATTGTGGTGCTGGGAATTGAAGCCAGGGGCATTCTACCTCCAAGCTATACCCCTGGCCTATTTTATTTTATGTTTGGAAACAGGGTCTCACGAGGTTGTTGAAAGTCTATGTTACTGAGGCTGTTCTTGAACCTGTGATCCTCCTGTCTCAGACTTCTAAATACTGGAACTACAAGCATATGCCACTATGCCCAGTTAATAAAGATCATTTTAAACTTTGTCACTTACATATATTTACTGTTTTATTTCTCTCTGTTTGAACTAATTCATAATAAAAGGTTTTACAATGAAATGTGCTAAGATGTACATCTCTGCAAGATGAAGCCCCTCTTCCTGTCCTGGTGGGGTAAAGGACCATCTCCAAGGGTAGGGTAAACAGCACTAGTGGAAAATGAAAAGATGCCGGGCCTTTCCACAACCCTACAAGGAAGAGCTAAGAGGCTGAGGAAACCCTGCTGGGACTGCATAGAAGTAGAAAACTGTGCAGAATTCGCAATAAGGATCAAAATACACAGCACCAGGGTCATGCCCTGCCTACAACATCAGTGACTGGGAGGATGAATTCCGTCTCAAGCCTTTTGCTGGGCTGAAACATTATCCCCAGAAACAGAGAATCAACAGGAACCTTATGGATCATACATTCCAAACACACACATATTCATTTTCATTCTCTCTCTCTCTCTCTCTCTCTCTCTCTCTCTCTCTCTCTCTCTCTCTCTCTCTCTCTCTCTCTCTCTCTCTCTCTCTCTCTCTCTCTCTCCTCTCTTTCTCTCTCTTTTATTTTTTTTTTCTGATACTGGGAATGGAACCCAGGGACATTCTACCTCTGAGCTACACCCCCACCCTTTTATTCTATTTTTTATTTTAAAATAGGATCTCATTATGTAGTGGAGGGCCTCACTAAGTTGCTGAGGCTCGCTATGAACCTGCAGTGCTCCTGTCTCAGCTTCCCAACAGATGTCTCTTTTTAAAGATGCAAAGACAGATTAAATAAACATTTACTGAGTTCCTGTTACAAAGCAGGTGTTGTACAAGTTATTGGTCCCAAAGTTGTGAGCCAGAGAGATACAACCCCTTTCCTGCCAAGGTTCACAAATTGAGTGAGGGGATGTGAGACACATTTGATTACAGCTGATAAGAGCTAAAAGCCTAATGTAAGAGTGAGTACGGCCTGCTGTGGACATGTTCTCAGGAAATGGTTCAAATTAAGACTCTAAGGACAAAGTAGGCATGCTAAGAGAAGCTTCCCCACTGAAGCAAAGTGGTTTGCTCGGGGCTATGTCGTTAGCTCTGTGATGCAGGCCACTTTATAAGCCTCTCTGTGCCTCATCAGAAAAGGGATAATGCCATTGACTTCCTGGTATTTGGGTGAGTATTGAATGGCTCAGTATATAGGAAATGCTAGAACATAATTGCTTCTCCCTGACTGTTCTCTTCCCCTACTTTTTTTCTGGTCCAGCACATTTTCTGCTACATGATTTTGTCTGTAATCTTGGGAAAATGAGCCCTTCAGGGTCAGTGATTGCAGTCTGTTTTGATATCTGTTTAATTTGTTGCAATGCTGTTCTCAGGGATTGGGCAGCATGACCCCCAAATTATGGCCTTTCACATTACTGGGCCAAGAGCTTTATGTTGCAGCTAGGGGCTGGTTGTATTCTGTTTTTCAGCTCAAGCTGTTGCCCATGTTTTCTCATGATAAAACAGTATGCATGGCTGACTTTAGAGCGCAGAGAAAACCCTATTATTTCAGGCATGTCCATTTGTAGTATCCCTCAAAAATTGCCTTTTGGTCTGTTAGAAAGACATGGCTTAGGAAGGATGTTTTCATCAATAATGTGCTAATTAAGCTGAATGGCTGACAATCCAGCCACTTTGGGGACCACCACCTCATAGACCATCTTCATTTTGAGGAGGTCTGGGGCAGTGCTTGGTAGTTTGCACAAGAGAGTTAATAAACTTGAGTACCTACTCTCTACTCCACATTTTTCTGGTGCTGAGCAGTATAGCAGGGTGGTTAACAAGCTGAGGTTCTGGGGGGAGATCAAAGGGGATTCAGGGCCAAGCTGCAGGGTGGGCTGCCTTTCAAGGACTGCCTCAGTGAGCTTGTCAAGTGATTTCACCCTGTGAGCACCCATTCACCCCTCTGCAAAACACATAGGCCTTTGGGAGATAATTGATGTCATTTGTTTCGTTCAATGTCTAGCATACATCAATCATTCAATAGATATTAGCTATTAATAATGATTATTATCATAGTTATAGTTTTATGAATTGCCCCTTCCTTCTAAGGAGCTCACAGTCTGTAAATAATAATATTATACAATATTAATAATTACTGCAGGTTGGACACCCCTAGCCTGAAATGTCAAAATGTGAAACTTTCTGAGCACCGATACCACACGTAGAAAGTTTCACACCATAATACTTTGCTGCGTGCACAAAATTATTTAAGATATTATATAAAATTAACTTCAGGCTATGTGTATAAGGAAGACATGAAACATAAATAAATTTTTATGTTTAGACTTGAATTTCATTCCCAAGATATCTCATTATGTATATGCAAATATTCCAAAGTACAACATCTAAAACACTCCCAGTCTCAAGCATTTTGGATAAGGAAGACTCATCCTGAAATTATTATTCAATAATTTCATTATATAATCATAATTACCAATGATGTTAATTATCATATAATTTTATAACTATCACATTATAATATCAATGTTACTATCTTTATAGCTATCCATGAATGTAGTTTTTGTGTGTGTGCACCAGTCACTGCTCTAAATTCATCACATGGATTGCCTAATTTAATCCTCACAACAACCTTCTAAAACAGATACTACTATTATTCCATGTGTGTGTGTTTGTGTGTGTATGTGTGTGTGTGTGTCTGTCTGTCTGTCTATGTATGTATTACTGGTGATTGAACCCAGGAGCATTTTGCCTCTAAGCTATACCCCTACCCCTTTTATTTTATTTTATTTTTATTTTTTTGAAACAGAGTTTCACTAGGTTGCTGAGAGTCTTGCTATGTTGTTGAAGCTGGCCTTGAACCTGTGACCCTCCTGTACTGGGATTACAGGGGTGTGCCACAACAGCTGGCTTATTATTCCTATTTTAAAGAGGAAGAAATGAAGACTGAGACAAGGGGAACCAACACATAATTATAAGGTTACAATTGGTGATGTTATGATGATAAGCACAGGATGTTCTGAGGACCGAGGATGCTGGAGACACCCAGGAAGTCCATGCAACTGATTCCAGAGACATCAAGAAGATGATCCAGGGGATGTGCATCACTGAGCTGAATTTTAAAGACTCTGAATTATCCAGACAGAAAGGAGGAGGAAGGGTGTCTCAGGCAGAGGAGGAAGCAGCCCAGACACAGATCTGAAACCTGATGTGATGGAAGAATGATAAGTTTTGTCAGAATAGAATGAGCTGGAGTGTGAGAGACAGCGGAGAGGAGGATGGGTGGCAGGGGCACCATGCTGGAAGGGGAGCCAGGAGCAGATGGCGAACAGCCCTGCTTGGTCCCTGAGGAGCCAGATAGTACACAGCATGTGACAGGGACTCTTTGGAGAGTTGACTGGAAAGGAGTGACATATCAGATTGAAGGCGAGGTAGATCCCTGAGGTAGTAAAGACAAGAGATGGGAAGCATGGAGATCAGTTAGGAGTCCCGGAAAGAGATGATGGGAATATTGATCAGGGATAGATCAGAAATATATTTAGCAGGAAAAATCATCCAGGTTGGGCGAGTGATTGATAATATGAAGGTATCAATGTGTGAAAAAAGGATAAATGCAGATGACTACAGAAACTGAGAGGCAGCATCAGGAAAGAAAAACAAATTGACCCCGCGGAAAACTGAGACTGCAAATTCAGTTGAGAAACTGCTCAGTTCACATTGACGATGGCACATCCAGGTCGCAATGCCCAGCTGGTGAACGGCCTAAGAGTCTGAGGTTCAACTCTGAGACTAGGACCAGAGATAAAGATGGGGAGGGAGTATCCCCATGTGTGTTATAGTTTAAGCTCCAGGACTGTATGGAAGCCCCAAAGAGAGTGGAAAGAGAAGATAAAAAGGTAGAAAATAGCCAGGAGTCATGGCACACGCCTGTAATCCCACTACTTGGCAGGCTGAGGCAGGAGGATCACAGGTTCACAGTTAGCCTCAGCAACTTGGTGAGATCCTAAGTTCTCAGCAAGGCTCTCAGCAATTTAGTGAGACTCTGTTGCAAACTAAAAATATAAAATAAAATAAAATAGGGCTATGGGTGTAGCTCAGAGGTAGAATATCCCAGGGTTCAATCCCAAGTACCAGAAAAAAAAAAAAAAAGATAGAGAAAAGTCCAGGGAATGTCAATTTTTGAAAAGCAAACAGGAAGAACTCACCAAGGAGGTAGAAAAGGAGTGAAGGAATGTTAGGGTGAAACCGTAAGAGGACATGGTGCCTCATGCTGCAGAGAGTGAGGACAAGTGAAAACTGCAATGCCCGCTCACACATCCATCTAGAGGTCAGCGAGGGCCTGGCGGTTGGTCGCAGCTTCCCCTAAAGGACTGAGCAGGGAAGCCGATCACTGAGAAGGAAATGGGATGTGAGGGAGCACCTTTAGCACTATCAGGAGTCACGGTGCACCAGACCTATACCTTGTTCTTCTTTGACACCTTCTACTTCTCCTCCAACATCTCTTCCACTCCCTTCCTTTGAGCTCCCAGCTTCCAGAGCCAGCTCTGATCAGCCTAGAATAACATGATCAAAATTTCATAAGGCCAGGGGTGTTCTCTTTTCAAATGGTACTGTAGGGTCAGGTACTCAGAGTTGTAAAAGTGGAATAACATCTTTACTGACCACCATCAGGGGGACTTTGGGAGAAGGTCAATCTCATCACTACCTCCCATTCTAACCCGCCACCCTTACTCCCTAGGCCACAGCAAGAGACGCTTTGTGTCCTCATCCAGTTACATTTTTATGTCCTGCTACAGCCAGAACGCTCCTTCTAAGAAGGAAATCAGACCAGTTCTATCTCTTATTCAAAGTCATTCAGTGACCTCCCTTGTCAATTAGAAAAAATCCTGGGAACCATCATTGCTTAAAATCCTTAAGTAAACTTGCCCCTGACTAACTCTTTGACTTCGCGTGCTATCACCCTCTCCCTTGCTACTACGCCTTGGTCGCCCTGGCCTCCTCAGCGTTCCTCCCATGCAGCGGCCCACGCCTGCCTCAGCACATACTCCCCAGGCAACTCTTTCCTGGAATGTTCTCCCTCTAGAATTTGTTTTTTTGTAAAGGAGATTGAACCCAGGGGCCTTCTACACCATCATGGCCCTTTTTATTATATATATATATATATATATATATATATATATATATGTGTGTGTGTGTGTGTGTGTGTGTGTGTGTGTGTGTGTGTGTGTGTATATATAATAATTATATATAATTAATATATATAACATATATATTATATATATATATATATATATATATATATATAACTTTTTGGTACTAGGAAATGAATCTAGAGGCATTCTACCTCTGAACTATACACCCAAACCTTTTCATTTTTTATTTTGAAACAGAATTTTACTAAGTTGCTGAGAGCCTTGCTAAGTTGCTGAAGCTAGCCTCAAGCCTGCCATCCTCCTGTCTTAACCTCCCAAGAGCTGAGACTGCAGGCATGCACCACCATGTCTGGCTTCCCTTTAGAAATTGACATGACTTCCTTCTTCACTCCAGTTAATACTCTTCTTAAATTTCTTATACAGATGATAATGTTCCAACTGTATTTCTTTATATCCTTTGATATGTGATACATATGTCTATAGCTAAATATTTTTTCTCTTCCTACGAGAATGTAAGTACCATAAAAGTTTAAACCATGTCTAGATCTCTAGCTTTTAGGATAGAGTTGAGCATTTAATAACTACCTGTTGAATGAACAAGTAATTGTATCCGTAAATATAGCTAAGAAAACAAGTTCAAAATTCTCACACAAAGAAAGATTGGACCAAACAGAAACTAAGCACAGATATCAATTCTATGGCAAATGTGTACCGTGCATTTCCAATGTGCCTAGCATCATGTTACACACAGTGCAGAAATACAACAAACCTGGTCCTTGTCCACACTAAGCAACCAGTTAAGTAAGTAGATACATTAAAGAATTAATGACTAGGAAAGCAGTGACAGTCTTTAAATTAAACTCTCATTGGTCCATACATTTATATTGCTTTGCCCCAAAACACTGGGTGTTTCCATCCCCATCTTGGCCCCTGTCCGCTACTTGGAGTATCCCCTTCCCTCTGAATCCCTGATACCACCTGCTACTGGAGCCCTGACTTCACTCTTCACTCACTTCCTCATTGATGGTGGCTTCCCATCTTGCTACTTATGAATTTCCTAGACACTGGCTTCCTATCTTCAGGTCTGACATCCTCCCCTTTCAGGACTGAGAGAACCTCAGAGTTCTAAGCAAAGAACACAGACCTCTTACTAGTACCACACCTGATTCATGCAAGTAGCTGAAACTTGAGTCATTTGCTTAATATTGATTCAAAGGTTTCCAACACCAATATATTATGATCATTTTTGCTCATTACATTCTAAGAGTTAGGAGAGTTATTAATATTGCCTGTGTGGTTATTAACAGTGCCTCATTGTCCCTAATAAGACATCATAAAGAAAGTGAGAAACACATCAACCCATCTTCCCCTGGATAGCGCCATGCAGAAAGAAGCGGGTTGATGGGGATCATGCTGCTGGAGAAAGAGGCCGGGCAGGTCTCCCTAGACGCGGCCCTATGCACCTCCTCTTTGTGGTTGCTATTGATTGCTGAGTGGGGTCTCGGGGATCAGTAGCAGAGAAGATGGGAATCAATAGCTTTGATTACATCACAAGGCTTTTGCCTGAGTAGGCTCTCCCTCAAACACATCCCTTGTAGGAAAACCCTTGTTGGATTATCCCACCAATCTGAAAAATACCATATGCATGAGTAATGTTAACTCAAAGTTGAACCCAGCAGAAGCAGCGCTCACACTGTAGTAACAGACTACAGAATCTTTTGTTAGACAAAAAAAGAAAAAAAGTCAATATAGTAGTGATTAACCTCATTCAAAACAATCAGTCAGCCCTATGTGATCAGTTCCAAGAGAACAAAGAAAACAAAGAAAGTTGATACCATGTTTGTCAATCTCTGAAAACAGGAGGCTTTGGATGGTTTATGTATATTATTTTCCAAAATCAGAGGAGAGAAGAGATTCATTTATTCAACTAACATGTATTAAGCACAGTACTAAAGTAAATGTAGAGAGAAGGAAATAATATTAAGAATGTACAGTTTTTGAGCCAGCCATCATTGTGCATGCCTGCAATTCCACTATTTGAGAGGCTGAGACAGGAGGATTTCAGGCTGGAAGACAGCTTCACAACATAATGAGACTCTCAGCAATCTAGTGAGACCCTGTTTCCAAACAAAAAATAAAAAGGGCTGGGGTGTAGCTCAGTGTTCAATCCCTATAACAACAAAATAATAATAATAACAACAACAACAATAATAATAATAATAATAATTTTCTTGCTCCAATATTTCTGAGAAGTAGACAGAGAAACAGTAAGTGACATTGAATTCATTCATAGAAGTAACAGAACACTACAACATAAGCTAAGTCAATAAAAAAAGATAAGATGTTTAAAAGGGTCTGAGTAAAATAAGTCAATCTATCCATCTTACAATTATTTGATGAACACCTACAATATCCCTCAGACCATGAAGCATAAAACAGAGGCACCATCTGGAAATATCTGAAAATTTACCTGACAAAAGACCACACACACATTAAGGCTAAGTAAAAATAACTACAGTATAATATCATTTGCTAATTGAGTGGTAAAATGGCATAGGTGATTTTCAAAAATTTGGGGAAGAGCAAATTGCTGATATTGGGGAAAACTTCATGAATGAAATAGAAATCGATTTGATTTTAGATGAGGCCTAAAATTTAAACATGTGAAGAGGAAACTCATTCTAATCAAGGCAAACAATGTAAATAAGTTCAAGTAGAAGAGAAAGCTCATGGCCTTTGTGTTAGTAATTCTTGCTACTGTAAAAGGAAAAAAAAAAAAAAAAGAGCCGAGGTGGTGGCTTGTAATCCCAGTATTTGGGAGGCTAAGACTGGAGGATCTGGGTTCAAGGCCAGCCTCAGCTATCTAGTGAGGCACTCCGCAACTTAGTGAGACCCTGCTTCAAAATAAAGAATAAAAAATAGGGCTGGGGGTATAGCTCGGAGGTAGAAAGCCCCTGAGTTCAATCCCCAGTACCAGAAAAAAAAAAAAAATTCCAGTGAGTGGGTGCCCTTCTGCTCACACAGTAAGGACCTGATACCCTTTGACCTCTGGGTCTGCTCAGCTCTAGGACTCTGGGTCCCTCTCCCTTTACATGTCACACGGGAGGGAGAAAGAGTAAGCAATGGTTGTGCATGGAAAATCCTTAGGAGCAACACCTGCAAGTGATACACCTCACTTTTGCCCGCATTCCTTTGTCTAGGAATTTAGTCCCCACACCACACTCTATTGCAAGGACAGCCTGTTGAGTGCCCAGGAGGCCAAAGAGAGAGAGGCTAAGAGGAGCTGTTCTAGTTAGACATAAAATATCCCCTAAGTAATTCATTTATTAATGTTTGGAGCTGACGTCATTCAGTCATGAGGGTTATAATCCCAGCAGTTGATAATTCATTGTAATAAATTTATCTGGGTGGAGACCCAAACCAGTAGGGTATGGCTAGAATAGGGCCCTTGAGAATGTGAGCCTGGTTCCTCCTCTCCCTGCTCTCTCTCTTGCTTCTGACCTTCCTGATGGGAGAACAACCCGCATGCCTTCCCTCTCTCTTCCTTCTGCCACCATGCCTTGAGATCTGTGGTCCCTAGCCTCACAGAGACTGAGTCCGAAAGGCTAAGAAAATAAATGATCTTTTCTGTAAGTTGCATTTTTGAATTATAGCTGCAAGAATACTGACCAGAATAGGAGCACACTGCAGTCTCTGCCACGCCATGTTTTGGGAGAAGAACATCAAAGTATTTGATTGGAGTAGAAGATGAATAGAGTAGGTAACAACATAAAAGATGGAGAAGTCTTAAGGCACAAGACTTCTCTCTAGAAGCTTAGTGATGATGGACAGACATAGGTGAGAAGTTTTTAAAAAAACAAAAGAATGTGACTGATTCTCTTGAGATAGATGCATGAAGGAAACGGGAAGGGGCTTTGTGCTATTAGGCTACCTGAGATCGCATGTTTGGGCAAGGTTTTAAGGAAGAGGTGGAACTAAAGCTGAGTCTCTGGTGATATATGAGTGGCTATCTCAGGTGAGTTAGGTGTGGATAGATGTGTGAAAAAGAAAGAGTAAACACTAACCTAACACCAGTGAAAAGCAAGCAAGGACAGAGAGATAATCACAAAGAGGAAGACAGAAGTCAGACATATGGCATTTATCAATAGGTGTCTTTTTGAAACTGGAGGAGGGGAACAATTCCTCATTTATCGGATTATCACACAACCCGGGGCTTTTAGAATACCTAAGCCACAGCCACCAAGCACAGTACCTCCACAAGTGACTCTGAAATGAACCCCACACTCCATAATCCTGTTTGGGGACAGAGATGGAAAAGTATTGTCTCTATTGAAGGAACTGGAAAACCAATAGAGAGAGACACAGCCAGGAAGCCGTTGATCTACAGTCCTGAATGTGAAGCTAAGGAGGTGAAGGCAGAAAAAATAAGAAATAGGGAGATATTATAGGTCTTCAACTGGAGATTATTCTAAAAATGATCTTCAAATCCATTACCACTAAGCTTGGTGTCAAAGATGGTGGCATCGCTAGTTCAAAACTGTGTTTTGGACTCCATATGCGGCGTAACCCACACAGGACTTACACCCAAGTCAAGTTGATGAATCCAAACATCACACATGGGCATTCAAATATTAAACGATAAATTCCAGAAAATTCAGGATGCTTCTAAATTAAGACCACTAAATCAGTCCCTTACCTCCTAAGGCTAGATGGTATGCAGATGAAAGTAACTTCCCCTAATGAAAGAAATCAATCTGGCAGGAAACCATAGAATTTAAAGTAATTTGAAAGTGTCTATATTTCCTGTCTATCCACTCGGGCTTATTTTCAGAATTTTTTTTACTATTTAGGGATCCACTGCAGTTCTTAGGGCACAGGTATAGGATGTCCTAATTCCAAAACCATTGGAATAGTTCTCTTTCAAATAATGGGGTTGCTGATTTATCAAGCTACACTTTTGTTCCCATGTTCTCTGCCCCTTGAGTGGCCCTTGAAAATAAGAGTTTTTAGTTGAAGGCCATGCTGAGTGCAAAGGAGATACCCGTTGGCTGGACTTACCATCTCCCCCACAATCACAGCGCCTGGTCTGGCCCTCACAGCGCTGATGTGGGGCAATCAGGGAGATGGGTCAGAGGCCCCTGCAGCCCTGATGGGAAATGTCACTCAAAAATGTCTCAGCGGTGTGATGGATAGCTCAAAAATGGATGTTTCAAAATAGCCCTGATGAGTCTCAGAGACAAAGCACATATAAGATTTTGAAGGGACAAAAGGTAGGTTCATCCAAAACAAACAAACAAATAAACAAACAAACACAGACATACACACACACACACACACACACACAAAAAAAAAAAACAATGCAAGGGACTATCCCTCATAAAAGGACACAGGTAATAATTTTCCCAAGTTACCTGGCTTCTTTTTAAACACTTGTAGTTCTTCCTGTAATCCTCAAGATAAAAATATTATGTAGATGAACAAGCTTCCTCCCTCTTCTGAAAATTCAGACACCCTCCAGGAGGACTCTGATGTAATTATAGGGACATCAAACTGGATTGATTCAATTTGATTGTTTCTATGTCCCCTGCTGAGGAGGCAGAGGACCTTTTGATAGAAGGAGAAGACATGGGTAAATGGGACAGATGTGGAACGCTGAGGTACAGGTCATCAGGAGGGTTCACACCTAGGAAAAGGGGAAGCAGGAATTAGGGGAGGCATGGACAAAGGAAGGGGGTATGCCATTTACACATGGCTTGTGCCACCTCTAGAAAACAGATGAAAGGGAATGTCTTTAGCTCTAAGATAAGGAAGAACTACTGTTCATTCCACATTCAGACATTGATGGTATGCTTACTTGGTTCCAGGAAGCACCAGGTTCTGGGTATCCAATAGCGAGTAACAAAAGCAAAATAAATAAAACCCCTTGCTGTCATGACAAGGCAGGAGAAATGAAGTAATACATTTTAAAAATCTTAGCTTCTATGGAGAAAAGTTAGGCAGCAATGTGAATGGCTAGGTCTGTGGGACAGGTCAGAGAGAGTGAGCTTATGAGAAGGAAGAAGGGGCAGGCTGTGATGTCAGCCCAGTACTTGGGAGGCTGAGACAGGAGGATTGCAGGTTCAAGGATAGCCTCAGCAATGTAGCAAGGCTCTCAGCAACCTAGCAAGACCCTGTTTGTTGAAATAATGCTATGCATATATATTAAACTACCAAGCCAACCGCAAACACATGTGTGGGGAAGAGTAGGGAGGGGGATGGGACTCAGAGGCAAATGCTCCATGAGATGTATGTGTGTATATTCCTATGACTCTACACCTCAGCGATGTATAATTACAATGCACCAATAAAAGAAAACAGACAAAAAGGGCTGGAGTGTAGCTTGGAGGGAATGCCTCTGGGTTCAATCTCAAGTACCACAATAAAAAAAAAAAGAGAGAAAAAGAAAGAGAGAAGGAGGGACAGTGGGAGGAAGGAAGGAAGGAAGGAAGGAAGGAAGGAAGGAAGGAAGGAAGGAAGGAAGGAAGGAAGGAAGGAAGGAAGGAAGGAAGGAAGGGAGGGGCTTGTGGGGACAAGCCTAGAGGGGCTAAAGGGGAGGAGGCCAAGGGCACAAGGCCAGGTTCCCACGACTCACTCAGTGCAGTTGGAGTCATTTGCTGAGAGTAAAATCTGAGAAAGATGAGAACAAAAAAGTTTCAAACTGAATAAAATGTGCTCTTGATCCTGAAAAGTCTACAGCTCCCCTGCTTTTCATCCACCAGAGGATGCAGCCTTTGGAATGACTTGAGTTGCAAACATTTAATCACATGCTAGTGATTAGCCTGATACTTCCACCTGGCCCAACCTTCTTTGATATGTATCCAACCTGTTGAATGTTCCTTTTGGGTCTCCTAACCTGTGTACTCTCTGATCTTGTAAGAGTTCCTCTAGGAATCCCTTTGGAATCAATTAATCAAGTATTCTATTAACAGATGATTATTAACTAGTTAGGAACTACACTTAGAAGTTCAGTAGCAACTTTACTGGGAAATTCAGACCTGCTTCCTTTGTTTCAACCGTGTGGATCGCCTTGCTTTTCATCAAACACTCTAATGCTCAGGGTAGTCATGCTTGCTGTTCACTTTGTAGATCTTTCCAGAAAGTTATACAACTTACCCCTCTTCCATCAGGTCCCCGGCAAATGTTACCATCTCAGCAAGCTCAACCTGAAACCCTTTCCAAATCGCAGTTCAGAGCATTCCCATCTTCTCTGTTCTTTTCCATAGCGTTTGCTCTCTTCGACATACTATATAATTTACTTTTTAAATTATAAATGCCTCTCCATCCCCTGCCAAGAATAAAAGCTCTGTGGGCATGCATATGGTTTCTTTTTTCTTCTTTTCCTTTTATTTCACCACTGTATTCCATAACCTTGAACAATGCCTGATACCAAATAAATTATTTATTGAATAAATGAATGGGTGAACGAATGCTAGTTGTGGTTCATTCCATCTCTGAAAACAAAACAAAACAAGAAGAACCCCAAAAAAGCAGCTTCTCATAGTATTTCCAGCCTCTGAGAACTTGGGTAATAGGTTCTAGAGCAATAGCATAGCTAACGTGGCCAATAAGTGTCTAGTTTATTTACTGAGAACTGTCATCAAAACAATCCGAGTTGGATGTTGAAGGGATGAGAGGGGAGGGTAGAGACATGGGACAAACCACTGAGCCAGCACTGAGAACAGCTTGTGATCAAGTGACAAAGGACGCAGTGTGTAAGGAAAGGGCTCATGAACTACCCCTGCCTTTGACCTGCCCTCCTTGTCCCTGGAGGCAGTGGGGTGACAGTGCATGCCCTGCCTTGGCTGGGAGCCCCCCTTTGCCACCTCCACTATGAGGGGGGCAGTGTGTGCATTCTTACAGCTCTGCTTTAATTGAACCCGGGCAAAAGCAGGTGGATTGATTACCCATTTAGCAAAACGCTCACAGAGATTTCCTCGGAGAATTAAATGCACTGTAGACTGTATATTGACAGAGACAAAATGCCTCTTTGAAGTGGATGTTAGGATGCTTACCAGTTGTTTTTATGAGCACTCGGATGCAAGACCTTGAATTTCAGCGTCTGTGTTTTCCTAATGGAGGCAAAGCTTCACAATTATGTCAAAAGAGATTTGATATACAAATATTAGCTTTATATTCAACTTAATGCATCCAGTGCATAAAGCAAGGTCAATCCTCACTTTCCTGGGGATTTTTAAAACTCCCTAGACCCTCATTATCTTCCAACAAAACATAAATCGGAAAGTCTACAGCTGCTTTGCTGCATATGACCTTCTGAACACGCCCCTCCCCCCTTTCTAACATCATACTTAAGGTTCTGCGGAGCTTTTTTCTCCACTTTGCATCAGGAAAGATTTTGAAGCCGAGGATTGCAGATGAACATGGTCAAGTTTGCTTATTCTGTACTCCAGTTG
This sequence comes from Graphiurus murinus, assembly GCA_004027655.1. Lineage (NCBI taxonomy): Eukaryota > Metazoa > Chordata > Mammalia > Rodentia > Gliridae > Graphiurus > Graphiurus murinus. The sequence goes on along the minus strand of PVLC010006633.1, from coordinate 48,120 downwards.
ACAGCACATCTGATGCTATACCAGTGCTTGAAGCGGTATCCGGCTTGGGGCTTCGCTTTGGAAGGCTGAGTGTAGGCTTTATGTCATGCTAAAAATGGGTTTTAAGGCCTCCTAGTCATGCATCTCACCACACCATTGTCTATAACCTTGGATATACTCATCTCTACCATGGATATAATTATGAAAAGCATCAGAGTTAAAGCATATGAAGTGCCTTCCATGGGAATGTCATTGGAAGTACTATCCTATATCCCAAGAAGTATCAGGGAGAGAAGCCTCCACAATAATTAGAATAAGTACTGTTTATTTACTACTATGCAGCAGAAAATATTTTCTCATTTAATTCTTATTTAAAAAGTGAGGAATGTTTACTTACATGTTTACTATAGTAAAGCTAAGAAAACTTGGTAATAAGGTTATAATGGAAGGAAATAATAAAAGTCAGAATAGAAAACAGACAATAGGGTTTCAACAAGAATTCCATTCTACCTCCCCCTACTTGGCCTTCCTGTCATCCATGGCTCATTTCCTTCTTCAAGGCTGTCATAGAGACTGGGTTCTACACATCCATACCTCTTTTCAATCCCCAACTGATCTCACTCAAGGTATATAAATGAGACTGGGACTTTGAGCTCAGCACAGTTTTATAAAATGTCCTTATCAGACAGCAAGCAATTGAAGCTACAACTGAGGAAAAGATTGTCTCACCCCAGAAGGAACAATCCCTGTTTTATTTCCATTTTGAAGGGAATACAGTCTTATAAATGATTGCGACTTTATCCAATAAAGACATCAGAAATTTTAGCTGTTCTTCTCCATCTGATTAGAATTCCTCACATGTAAATGCAGAAACAGAATGTTAATTATCAATTATTCTTAAACTAGAGATGTAGAGGAAACCCTCACAGGAAGTACCAGGCGAGGAAATCTCTATAATAATTAATGTAACTACCATTTATTTACTACTATGCACCAAAAAATTTTCTCATTTAATTCTTATTAAAAAATTAAGGAATATCTACTTATATATTTACTATAGTAAAGCTAAAGAAACCTGGTAATAAGGTTATAATGGAAGAAAATAATAAAACAAAGAATAAAATATAGACAACAGGGGGAAAAAAAAGCCAAAGTTAGCATTAGAAAAAGCCAACACTAGCCGGGCGTGGTGGCGCACGCTTGTAATCCCAGCATTCGGGAGGCTGAGACCTGAGGATCCCGGTTCGCGGCCAGCCTCAGCTACCTAGTGAGGCACTCCGCAACTTAGCGAGACCCAGTTTCAAGATAAAGAATAAAAAATAGGGCTGGGGGTGTAGCTCGGAGATAGAGCGCCCTGAGTTCAATCCCCAGTACCGCAAAAAAAAAAAAAAAAAAGAAAGAAAAAGCCAACACAGAACCAGGTGTGATGGTGCACGCTTGTAATCCCAGTACTTGGGAGGCTGAGATAGGAGGATCACAGGTTTGAGGACAGCCTCAGCAAGTAGTAAGATTCTCATCAACCTAGCAAGACCCTATTTCCAAATAAAAACAAAATATGGCTGGGGGTAGAGCTTGGAGGTAAAATGCCCCTAGGTTCAATCCCCAGTGCCACATTAAAAAAACAAAACAAACAAATAAACAAAAAAACAGTACATGAGGATGTGGAAAAGGAGGAACTCTGATACACTGTTGGTAGGAATTAGGAATGCAGATTACTACAACCACTTTGGAAAACAGTATGGAGGATTCTCAGATAAATGGAAATGAACCTACCATATGATCCAACAATACCACTTCTGGGTATTTACCCCAAAGAATGGAAACCAAACTATTAGACTGATATATATATATATATATATATATATATATATATATATATATATATATATGTTTGTAGTTGAGATGTCCATCAACAGATGAATGAATTATAAAATTATGGGATATATATACAATGGAATTCTTTTCAGCCATAAAGAATAAAATTATGTCTTCGCAGGGAAATGAATGGAACTGGAGAATATTATGTTATGTGAGATTAATCAGCCACAAAGGGAAAGGTAGGATGTTCTTCCTCATATGCAGAAGCTAGGGAGAAACTAGGACACAGGTAGGATTCCAGACAAAGGAGGAGAAACCTTAGTGGAGTGAAGGAGGGGACCTAGCTGAGGGAGATGGGAGGAGGAAGAAGACTTGAAGAGGGAAACACTTCAATGGACATATACAAACTTATCAAAATCAATCACTGTGTTGATCACAAGAAGGTGGGGAGGGAGATGGAGGGTTCAACGAATGCTGTGTGCATGTATGCCTCTATCACCCTGAACTTCATCAAGATGTATGGTTACAATGCACTGATTAAAAAAATAAGAAAAATCCAGCATAGTTGATAAAACCCTCATATACTTGTCAAGAAAAAAAAAAAGAGACATAACACAAATTGCCAACATCAAGAAGGAAAACAGGGCGCTTGCTAAAGATTGCACACCCATTTGAAAGGACACGAGGGTGATATTATTAACAATTTCATGCTAAAAAATTATATAGCTTAAGTGAAATGAACAAATTCCTTGAAGAACTTTACCAAATTGATACAAGACGAAATAGAAAATTAGAAGACCCATATATCTTTTGTTAAAGAACTTAAATTTATTATCAAAAACTTTTCTACACCAGAAACTCCAGGCTCACATAGTACACTAGTCAGCTTCACATTACTATAACAAAATACCTGAGGTAATTAACTTATAAGGAGAAAAGATTTAATTTTGTTCTTAGTTCTAGAGGTTCCAGTCCAAGATGGGGTGACCTCCACTGCTATGCGCCTCTAGCAAGGACAATGTTTCATAACAAAAGTTCAAAGCAGAGTAAGTCACCTATATTTCACTCCAGGAAGTAGAGGGAAAGAGGATTGCTAGTGTCCCATAGTCCCCTTCCAGGGCATTCCCACGCTGCCCTAAGGACCTCCCTTTATGTCCCACCTCCTAAATATTCCAGCACCTCTCAATAGCACCTCTGGGGGCCAAGCCTTGAACACATGGACCTTTGGGAGACACTCATCCAAACCATAGTAGGGGGTTTCATTGGCGAATTCTATAGGATATATAAGGAAGAAATCAAACCAAACTTAAATAGGCTCTTTGAGAAAAAAAAAGAGGTCATTTTCTTTTTTTTTTTTTTTTTTTTTTTTTTTCGGTACTGGGGATTGAACTCAGGGGCGTTCTACCTCCAAGCTATACTCCCAGCCCTATTTTTTATTCTTATTTTGAAACCGGGTCTCACTAAGTTGTGGAGTGCCTCAGTAGGTAGCTGAGGCTGGCCACGAACCTGGATCCTCCGGTCTCAGCCTCCCGAAGGAGGTCATTTTCTAACCAGTTTCATGAGCCCAGAGTAGCACTAATACGAAAACCTGAAAAAATACATTATGAGAGAGAGAGAGAGGGAGGGAGGGAAGAAGGGAAAGAGAGAGTAACTGATCAATATCTCTCATAAACAAAATGTATATGAACTTAAAAATGTTAATTAAAATGGATCTGGCAATGTATAAATAGGATATTGCAGTATGTAAGTATAACACTTAAAAATCATTGTGAGTTATGTTAATAAAATGGTTGAGATGAACTACTTATTTCAGTAGATTCAGAGAAAACATTTGACAAATTTCTTTTGAGAGAGGAGATATTTGAGTTTGGGGATATGTGTGCTTTCAAGTTTTTGTCTGTTTCTTTGCTTTTTGTATTCTCAGCTTTATTAAGGTATGATTTAAAAAGAAAAATCATATATATTTATGGTGTATGATGTTAAGTGAAGCTTGTTAAAATATCTATAATTTCACATAGTTATCGCTTTCTTGTGATGAGAACCTTTATGATCTATTCTCTTAATACAATATATTACTATTACTATAGTCATAATACCGTACAATGGATCTCCAGAACTTGGTCATCCTAACTAAAACTTTGTTTCATTGATCAATAACTCCTCCTCCCTCTAAATATTTGTCAAATTTTAAAAACTCTTACAAGGTAGAAATGGAAGGGAAATTCATCAATGTGATAAATGACATCTCTGAGAAACAAAACAAAACAAAAAAAATCAACATGATAGTGAAAGTTTAAAACTTTGTGTGTATGATTATAAACAAGACAAAGAAAGATGCCCACTCTCACCATTCCCATTTAACATTTTCCTAGAATTCATAGTTAGGGCAGGAAGAGAAGATAAGAAAATAGAAGTAAGAGGAGAAGGAGAGGGAGAGAGAGAGAGAGGGAGAAGGAGAGAGAGGGAGAAGGAGAAGGAGAAGAGGAAGGGACGGGAGGGACAAATTTTTAAAATAAGAACAGAATAAAGCTACCTATTAGCAGATGACATTATTGTTACACAGGAAATTCCGTAGAAATTTGCAAAGCATGTAAAAGAACTAGTAAATGCATTTAGCAAAATTATAGAACTTGAAGATAATATGCCAAACTAAATGGTACTGGCCAGGTGTGATAGCACACACCTGTAATCCTATTTCTTTGGAGGCTGAGAGAGGAGGATTACAGGTTGGAGACCAGCCTCAGAGAGTTAGAGAGATTCTCAGCAACCTAGTGAAGCCCTGTTTCAAAATAAAACAAAATGTTAAGGGCTGGGGGTGTATCTCAGATGTAGAATGCTCCTGGGTTCAGTAAGATAATGTTCCCAGCATTCAGTAAAAGAATATATTTTACACAGTAACCACAATGATAAAATTTAATTAAAATTATTCTGCTTTCAATATCATCAAAATTATAAAGGACTTAAGAATAAATTTAGCATAATACCTGTAAAGTGAAAACTACAAAACACTGCAAAGAAATTAGAGACCTAAATAAGAGGAAAGATGTACCATGCTCTTGGATTATAAAGATGTCAATGGTCAGTTCTCCATAAACTAATCACAATTCTCCACAAATTATTTTGAAGCAATTTGAATCCTAATCCCAGCAGGCCTATCTTAGAAACTGATAGTCTGGTCCTAAACTAGATACAAAATGCAAAAGACCTAGGTATCCAAAACATTACTGAAAAATGATTTTTTAATTTATACAAGTTTCATTCTATTATTTCAGACTTATAAAGCTGTTGTAATTAAGAAACAGTACTAGCCTAAGAGTCAGTAAAGAGATGCACAGGAACAGAACAGAGATCAGAAAAATACCCATGCACAGATGGTCATTTAATTTTTGGCAAAATGTCAAAGAAAACCAATGTAATGAGGACTTTCTTCTGAAAAAATGATGAACAACTAGATATGCAGATATGAAAAAGATGATTCTTGACCCCAACTTCACATAATATGTAGATGTTAATTTACACTGGTTCCTATCCCAGAGGTAAATGTTAACACTATTGAGATAATATCATTGTAACTTGGAAGTAAGTAAATCTTTCTTAGACTAGACACAGAAATCAATAACTGTAAAAAGAATTAATAAATTAGACTTCATCAAAATTAAAAATTTTTGCTCATCCAAAGAAATATTGAGAAAAAATAAGCAAGCCACAAGGTAGGAGAAAATACTTGTAAAACTTCTATTTGACAAAGAATTGATGTTTAGTTTATATAAAAAGTTAGTTCCTACAACTCAATATAAATAAAACAATCTAGTAAAAAGGAAGAAATCCGAACATATGTATTACAAAGGAAGATGTATAAAAAGCCACTAAACATGAAAAAGTGTTCAATATCACTAGCCTTCAAGGAAATACACTTAAATCACCATGAAATAAAACATAAAGCCATAAGAATTACTTTTAAATTAAAAAGACAGACAACACCCACTGTTGGTATATTTGTCAAAGTTCTCACGAGGAAGAAAATCCACAGGATGTGCATATAATGAAAGGGGATTTATTACATTGGCTTACACAGTCCGAAGTTGCACAGTCGCTAAGTGGTCACTCACATGGCAGAGAGTCTGAGGAGCCAGTAGCAGCCAATCCAAGAATTTGGAACTTCAGCACACAAAGGACCAAGATGCAGCCTCAGTTCAAGATGGAAGGCCTGGAGAGTCCATGGAGAAAGGTTGGTGAGAGTCCATGTTGGAAGAGTAAAGGATTTGGAGTCTGGTTTCCTTACGTGAGAGCAGCAGCAATAGACACAAGGCTCCGGAAGAATCAAGCTTGCCTCTGTGCCATTCCCTCCTCCCTCCTCCCTCTGTTCCATCCAGGGCCATAGCCTATTGGACAGTGTTGCCCAGATTCAGGGCAGGACTTCCCCCTCAATTTGCTGTTCCATCTGCCAATCATCTCATCAAGTGCCCCAAAGTCTCTCAATCCTATCAAGTTGACAAGCCAGATTAACCATCACAGTTGGCAGCCCAGAAACCTTACACTTTGTGGTGGAAATGTCAAATGGTATAACCACTTGGGGAGATATCTGGCAGCTTATTACAAAGTAAACATACAACTACCTAATGACCCAGAAATACCATTCCTAGGAACTTATTTAGAAGAATAAAAACAGATAACCATGAAAAGATGTGTATAAAATGGTTCATAGCAGCTTTATCCATAAAACCAATTTTCCTTCTACTCACCAAGACCCAATTCCCATCCATGATATAAATTGAGTACAACTCTAGCCAGTTGATCAACAGTCTCACTGACCTAGGGACTCCTGATCTACTAGCCGTCACCAGACAGGACATGGTAGAAAAAGATTTGTGGGGCTTTTATGAAGAGCTTCTGTAAGTCTGATGGGATTGAAACCAGATGCTGTAGTTGCTATAACTCCTGCCATTTTGGAGGATATGCTAAAGTTGAACCCTTATTTCAGGGGTAGCTAAAGTAACTAAGGGCATCAGAAGATAAGGAACAGGAGCTACAGCCCGTGCCCTCCAGTTGCCGAACAGCTAAGGGCCAGAGGATATAGGTATTGTGCACATGAACTGAATTTCTATGCCATGTATAAGTCCAACTGCTAGCGCTTTGGTAATTGAGGTGGGAACCTCATCATTTATTCTGTGAATTTTCACTTAATACCCATGTGTTCTCTGCAACACCCATAACCAGCCTCAGCTACACTGTCTATTCCTAGCCCCGCATCTGTCTATTGCAGTCTCCTCATCCTCTGCCTGGGTAGAGGCGCCACCATTGTCAGTTAGGAAGGAACCTAGGGTGCTAAGTGCTTCTCATAATGACTTTCCACAAATCCTTCTGGTTTCATGTCTGCATGGCAGCCCTTAAATGGTCTGATACCTCCAATTCCAAAGTCTCTCAGAGGTTCTGCAGTGTGAATAAGTTGCCTTCTTTTTTATTTACTCCAATTGCATTATTTCCACCATGCCTTTCTCCAATACACTAAATTAGTTAACATTCATTCATGTTATTTCATTCTTTCAAATTTTGTTGCTATTTCTCCCCTCCAATCTTCTTTTTCCCAATTAATTTTTGTTTTGCATTTACTATTGTTGAAACTTAATACAATTTTAAAGGCTTACAGGAGTGTTAGATTCATCATTTTAAACAAAATGATTAATACATTTATACATCTCTTGACCTTGCTATCAGATTCTCCATTTTTTTCCCCACTGAATGTTTGTTTTTGTATTTCATTAATTGTCTTTTCATCTAGGCAGACACGTACTTGCCAAACTAGTTTTATCTTATACAACTCTTTTGTTTGAAAAACTTACTTTTTAAAAAAATTGCTTATCATTTTCCATAGTGGCTTACTTTTTCATTTTTGTTTCTTTTTCTTTCATTTGTTTAATTATTTTAGACATTTTCCCAGGTTGTCCAATAACTCAAAATTATTTTTCCTAGTTCCCTGATGTTTGTTGTATCTTAAACCTCAGCAAAGCTAGAAAAATAGAAATAACAAAATCAATAAAAGAAATATGTTAAATGCAATAAATGCCCCTCAAAGTGCATAAAACAAAACCTGAAATTTTCAAGATTAGCCAGTATTTAACTATCTGCTAGAAGAAACCCAATGCTGTAAAAAGAAAACAAATTAAGTCTTCCTATCACATATTATCCACAACGATCACCTAAAATAAAAAAGTTGCTAGAAAATGTCAACTTCTAACAGTGATAAAATATACACAATAATAATTATAAAGCTGGACAAAATATTTGAAGAAAAATATTTGGAGGCACTGGAGAATGACTACTATGAGTTAAATCACATCCCTCCAAGAATGATAAATTGGAGTCCTAATCCCCAGTATATCAGAATGTGATCTCATGTAGAAAAAAGATCTTTACAGAGGTAATCAGGTTAAAGGGAACTTATAAGGTGGGCTGTAATCCCAGAGGATTAGTTCTCTTACAAAATAAAAGGGTAAATTTGGCCATGGGGACATGCACAAAAAAGAACACCGCATGAAGATGAAGAGTTGAGCTGATGCACCTACAATCAGAACAATGCCTGAAAATGCCAGCCGATCACAGGAGTGAGGGCAAAAGCATGGCGCAGATTCTCCTTCACAGCTGAGAAGGACCTGACCCTGCCAACACAGTGACCTCATGCATCCAGCCTCCATTTTGGGTACTTAAGTCACCTACTTTATGGTACTCTATGACTGTATTCCTAGAAAACTCAGGGATAATTAAATTTCTATCCAAGAACAGGCAGAAACTTGGAGGAACTGACCCTTCAAAGAGCAAAGCCCACTAAGTTAGATTTTTATTTATGTGGCTTTCCACCACAGGCTATACTTCCCAGTAGGTATGATGCAGAGTAGAAGGACATTCTAGTGTAACTGGCCTGAGAAATCAAAGGAAGAAGTTGGATCTGGAAAAGCAGGTAAAGAGTTAGGGGCGATACTATGGAAAGGATGGAGCCTTAAAGAGGGGGAATTGGGAATTGGGGAAGGGTTAAATGAAAGATGTATGCACGTATGCCTTTACCAGCTTGTACCTAACAAAGATGTATTATTACAATGCGCTAATAAAAAAATAAATAAAAACACACAAAAAATAAATAAAATAAAAATAAATTTAAAAAAAGAGGGAGAAGCCCCTATGTAGAAATATAAATTCTGCCCAGTTCTTGGCTGACCACTGAAGTATATATGCACAGGGAAAACTTCAGGGAGCCTGGTAGGAAAGAAGTTGAAAGGCCTGAGAGGATATTTCAGCTTCTGGGCACCACAGGGAAGACACAGTTTGGAGTTTAAATATAGTCTAATTAACTTCTGGCTAGAACAAAAATCAACACTCAACAGAAAGTAACAGAACTCAAAGTCTCTACACCATGTCATGCCAACAATGTACAGTTTAGAGTTTAAAAAATTATTAGACATACAAAGAAACAGAAAATTGTGTTCAGAGTCAAGAGAGGATGCATTCAATAAAAAGCATTCAGAGGGTAAAATTAACCAGTAAATACTTCAAATCAGTTGTTTTAAATGTGTTCATGGCTTAAATGATTAGAGGAATCTCAATAGAGAAATGGATACTACAAAAAAAAGATTAAAGTAAAAATGCCAGAATTGAAATGTATAATCACTGACATGAAAAAATTAATGGATTATATTAATATCATATTGGAGAAGGAATAAACGGTAAATTTAAAGATGTATCAATACAACTAATCTAGCAAGAAAATTAGGAAGAAAACATTTGATACCAAAAAATACCCAGAAATTAAATGATCTGTGGTAAAATATTAATCTGCCTACTACTCTTGTACTTGGAATCTCAGAAGGAAAAGAAATTTTAAAATGGGCAAAAAATATTCTTGGGGAAAAAAAGTGTTGAGAAATAGTGTTCAGCCCAGAATCATAAGTCCAGTGAAAGTTTCCTCAAACATAATGACAAAATATTCAACAAAAAAAATCCATGATAACTCATTCCTAATAGACCTGTACTACAGAATGATAAAACTTCTTCAGCATAAAGGAAAATGATAGCAGATGGAAACTCCAATCTACACACAAAAAAAGTGAGAACTGACAAAAATATAAATGAAAGAGATTATTTTTATTATATGTTTCTCTTTAAATTTAATTTTTATTAAGACAAAGTTCACAGAACACACTATTCACCCATCTTCAAGGGCAAAACTCCATGGCTTTTAGTACGTTCCCAGTATTCTACAACCATCACCATTATATATTTCCAGAAGATTTTTATCATTCCAACAAAGCCCATATCTATGAAAGAGTTACTCCCATTCCTTCCTCAACCCAGACCGTGGCAACCACTAATATATTTTCTACTTCTATGAATTTATGTATTCAGAAAATTTCATTTAAATGGAAATATATCATATATGGCTTGTTATGTCTGGTGTCATTCACGTAACATTATATTTACAAGATCTATTCATGTCACAATATATATCAGTATTTCATTCCTTTTTATGGCCAAATAATGTCATTGTATAGATATCACAATATTTCTTTTTTCCATTTATCAGTTGATTGACATTTAGGTGGCCCTACCTTTTCTTGTAGTTTTGATATTGTAACAATGCTACTAGGAATATTAGTGATGTACAGGTGTTTGTGTGAACATGTGTTTTCAATTCTGTTGGTATATACAAAGTTCCATGTGACCCTGAGAAGAATGTGTATTTTTCTTTTTTTTGCTAAAGTGTTCTGTAGATGTCTGTTAGGTTTAATTTGTTCATATTATTTCTCAAGTCTACTATTTCCTTGCTAATTTTCTGTTGAGTTGTTCTATACTGATTAATGAAAATGTACCATTGAAGTATCCAATGGTACATTATATATTATTTGAACTGTATTTCTCCCTTCACTTTAGTCAGTTTCACTTCTTATATTTGGTAGCTGTTGTTAGATGCAAATATGCTTATAAATGTTATGTCTTCTTGAAACTCGTGTGTGTGTGTATGTGTGTGTGTGTGTGTGTGTGTGTGCATGTGTGTGTGTGTGTGTGTGTGTGTGACACTAAGGATCGAACCCCAGGAGTATACCACTGAAATACAATCCCAGCCCTATTTTATTTTTTATTTTTGAGATAGGGTCTCGCTAAGTTGCTAAAGGCTTCCCTAACTTGCTGAGGTTGGCCTTGACTCTGCAATCCTCCTGTCTCAGCCTCCAAAGTACTGGGATTATAGGCAGGCACCATGCCTGGCTTCCTGAAACTTGTATCATTATATAATGCCCTTCTTTGTCTCTCATAACCATTTTTGCCTTGTTTTTTTTTAATATTACTATAGTATTCCAGCTATCAGTTATGTACTCTTTACATAAAATATCTCTTTCCATCTTCCTATTTTTCAACTTATTTTTGTATCTGAATCTAAACATATTTGTGTATCTGAGTCTGTGGTAAGCATATATAGTTAGATCATGAGTTTGAAAATCTACTTTGCTTTTACTTTCTTTTCATTGAAGAGTTTAACTCATTTATATTTAACATAGTTACTGACAAGGACTTCTGACATTTTATTTGTTTTCTAGTGTCCATTAGTTTTATATTCAGCTCCTCTTTCACTCCCTTCTTTTGTGTTGAATATTTATTTTCTGGTATCTCATTTAATTCCCTTTTCTTTTTCTTTTTATTGTATTATCTTGATAAATTTTTGTTGTATTATTTTGAGGAATTTGTAGTGGTTACCCTGGAAATCATAATAAAAATCTTCACTTACAACAAATTAATATATTATTACCTTAACTCATAATTTTACAGTATGCAAATTTTTCTCTGTTATACTACAAAATAAGCCTGAAATATTTCAATGTACCAGAAACTAAGACAATACTCAAAGAAACATGAAGACATCTGAAAAGATCACAGAGGCAGCTATAAACAATCCTACTGCTCAAATCTAGGGCAATTTGAGTATCACAGTAAATAATAATGCATTATTACTTATTAATACAAAAAATTCATGTGTATACCACTATAAAAATAAAAAATGGGGGGGTGTTATAATTTGGATGTTAAATGCACCCAAAGGTCTGCATTTTAAAGAGTCAACTCACAGGGTTGCTACTGGAAGGTGGTTGAGCCTGTGGAGGTTCTCAGGTCACATAATCTCAAAGGGGATTGTGGTACCCCAGGCCCTTCTTCTTCCTCTTCATTCCTTGGCTCATAAGGTGAATTATTTTGTCCACCATATGCTCCCCTTGTGATGCACTGCCTCATTATAGGACCCCAAAGCAATTGGTCTAGTTGATCATGGACTGAAACCTACAAATTCTTTATAAGTTACTTATCTCAGGTATCTCATTATAACAATGGAAATCTGACTAGCACATGAGGTATAAAATATTTTTGCTCCTAGTAGAAACCAAGTAATAAAAACTGACACTTGGAAATCACCATTGGAAGCCAAAACCAAAGGGTTAAAAGTTTGATGAGAACCATGTAGTCATATATTCTTGAAATATTTGATCAAATTACTTATTAATTATGAAGAAGAACGTTTTAAAGTAGAGAACCTGGAAAACACTTCTATCCAAGTCATTAAAGATAACACAGCCATTTGGGAACTGAATGACATTTTGTGCCTTCTAATAAGATTCACTGAGAAGAATATACCATCACTTCAGCTGTATCCTTGCCAAAATGCACATCCTGAATCTAATCATGAGGAAACATCAAACAAATCACAATTGAGGAATATTGTACAAAGCAACTGACTTGAAACCTTCAGAAATTCAAGGTCAAGAAGCACAGAGAAAGACTGAAGAACCATTCCAATTCAGACACTAAAAAGAAGTGACAAGTAAATGTAATGCAGAGTCCTGGATTTGAGCCTAGAGTGGGAATCGATAGCTATACAGGAATTTATTAGGACAATTGATAAAAAGGATAAGATGATGGTATTGTATTAATATCAAATTTCCTAAGTTTATAGCCGTAATCAGGTTATGCAAGTGAATGCCCTTGTTCTTAGTATACACACACTGATAATGTTAGGGATAAAGTGGCATGATGTCTTGGTCTCCGTTGCAGATAAATTTTTGCAGGACAAAGTACAAACATGCACATAGAGCTACACATAGAAAAATAGAGAAGAGAGAGATAGAGAGACCAGGTAAAATATAAACAACCAGTGAAAATCAGTAAAAGTGAATAGGAGCATACCTTAAGACATTTTTTAGCTTTCCTGTACATTTGAAACCTTATCAAAATATACTTCCACTTGAGTGAACAAGAAATAACAGGGACTAGATTTACCCTGTCACTTGAAACAACTAGTAATATGTCCATAATTTTCAAGGCATAGGATATCAAGTAATACAACATAGTTATCCATGAGAAAAGGGGAACAAATGGCAGGGGAGAACTACTTTGCCAAGAGAGAAGAAATCAAGATAGAGACCAGCAACTTCCCTGAGTTATTATAGATATGAGACTGAGGAAGCCAGTGTAACCAGAGTTCAAATGACAATATCCTGGAGAAAAGATATCCTCACTGAAAGTAAACTCCACAGAACTCATACAGAGTCCATCTCAAGTCCTGGGGTGGGAGGTATGATCAAACGATATATATAAATAAATTACCCAATAATCAGGAAGAGAAAACACCTAACAAGATGAGAAGGAAAATTTTCAGAGTTCATATATGGCCAGAAGTAGTTCACCCTCGTACTATCCAGCATAGATAAACTTCATAGTTCAGAGGGATATTGCTATCATAGTGAAGAAAAGCCATTTCTAGATCAAAACTTCTCTAATTACATCTTACAATGTTTAAAATTATGTCTTGAAAAGATAAAATCTTTTTCAAATAATTGTGTCCTAGAGAAACAAGGCACAAGAATATTTATAGGAATATGAAAATATCCAGCATTCCATCAAGGCAAAATGCAAAATGACTATCACACAACCAAAAACCAGGAGACATGCCAAGAAATTGTTAAATGAAGTCCACAATTAAGAGAAAACTCAATCAATAAAAACAGATACATACATTACATGAATAATAGAATTAATAGACAAAGACATTAAAACAGTTATTATAAATATATTCCCTTTGTTCAAGTATGTAGAGAAGTATGTAGAGGAAAGACATTTGCAATTTTTTGTGTGGTACTGGGGATGGAACATGGAACCTAGGGCATTCTACCTCCAAGATACACCCCCAGTCCTATTTTTTATTCTTTATTTGGAAACAGGTTCTCACTAAGTTGTGAGGGGTCTTACTCAGAAGCTGAGGCTGGCGGAGAAACTATGTTTCTCCTGTCTCAGCCTCCAACTTACTGGGTTTACAAGCATGTGCCACCATGTCCAGCTCTAAAGGAAGACATTTTAAAAATTCAAATTGAGGCCTGGTGTGGTGGTGCACACCTGTAATCAAAGTATTTGGGAGGCTGAGACAGGAGGATCAAAGGTTTGTAGCCAGCCTCAGCAACTTAGTGATGCCCTCTGCAACTTAGTGAGACCCTGTTTCAAAATAAAAAATAAATTAGGGCTGGGAGTGTACCTCAAAGGTAGACTGCCCCTGGGTTCAATTCCAAGTACCATGAATAAATGAATATCAAAATTGAACTTTTAGAGATAAAAGTACCCTGTCTGGAATTAAATGAATATTTGATTCTATAGAAGAAAAGATTAGTAAATTTAAAAGAAAAGAAATAGAAACTAATTAAAGGTAAAAAAATGGAAAAAGACAATAAAAAGAGACAGTATCAATGACCTTCGGCCCTCTAACTTACATGTAGTTGGGGGTCTCTGAGGACAAGGTCAGTAAAGGATACAGAGAAAAATGTTTGAAGAAATATAGCCAAAATGTTCCATACTTAGTGAAAACTATAAAAACAGAGATACAAGCTCAATAAAACCAAAGCCTGAGAAGTATTTAAAAAAAATTACACCTAGGTGCATTACATTGGTGAAAACAAAGTATACAGAGGAATGACGACAGACTTCTTGTCAGAAACAATATGGGAAAGAACAGTAGCACTATCTTGAAAAATATGAAAAGAAACATCTGTCAACAGGGAATTCTATACCCTGTGAAAGTATCTGTCAAACTGAAAACAAAATAAAGCATTTTTTTTCCAGCCACACAAAAAGTGAAAGAATTCATAACAAGCAGATCTGCACCAGAGGAAAGATTAATGGTAGCCTTTCATCCAGAATGAAAATGTTATACCAAATGTAAATAAGTATCTATACAAGGAAAGAAGGTCTCTGAAAATGCTAAGTAGGTGGGTAAATATTTTTAAAAAAATCTTTTTATTCAATTTTAAATTTTCCTAAAATCTAAAGAATTATTTAATAGGCAAAAATAAGAGCAATGTGCTACAGAGTTTACAATATAGTAGAATTAAAATGTATGACAATAATAACGCAAAGGATGGGAGTGGGAAATGAATGTATAATATTGTAAATCTCATATATACTATGACAAGGGAAACAATATTACAAGAGGGTAAATAATCTGATCATTTAAAAGTGCATACTATAAAGTCTAAAGCAACTACTACAAAAGAGTCATACCTAATAAATAAAAAAAGAAAAAATAGAATCATAAATATTAATGAATTCATGGAAAACAATATGGAGGATCCTCAGATGTATGGGAATGAACCTACCATATGATCCAGCAATACCACTTCTGGGTATCTACCCAAAAGAATGGAAACCAAACTATCAGACCAACATATGTGTATCTATGTTTATAGCTGCACAATTCACAATAGCCAAACTATGGAAGCAGCCAAGATGTCCATCGACAGATGAATGGATTACAAAACTATGGGATATGTACACAATGGAATTTTACTCAGCTATAAAGAAGAACAAAATCATGTTCTTTGCAGGGAAATGGATGCAACTGGAAAACATTATGTTAAGTGA
>PVLC010006633.1:0-32288 GCA_004027655.1 Graphiurus murinus | reverse complement strand
GAAGGGGTTGGACGGGGGAGGGCACACTAATGTATACGAAGGTTACTCACTAAACTGAACTTGAGAGGGAGGGAGGGCGAGGGAGCAGGGTGGGAATTTGGGGAAGGGGTCAAATGAGAATCGTGAGCACATATATCATTATCAATTTGTACCTAACAAAGATGTATGGTTACAATATATGAATAAAAATAAAAATTAAAAAAATATTAATGAATTAATCCAAAAAATTAAAGAATGGGAACAAAGAAATAAATAGCAATATATAGATTTAAATCGAATCATATATCAATATATATTATTCTCCACACATCATAGTTGTCAAAAATGAAAAACCCAATTATTTGTTGTCTACAAGAACTCCAACTTGCATGGACATAAATAGGGTAAAAGTAAATTAATGGCAAATACATTAACAGAATAATACAAATCAAACAAAATTATATCAGCATTTGGGAATATGCACAAAAATGTGATTCTAATGTAGATAAAGCAGTTAATAAGAATAGATACTGAAACATTTACAAAAAGCTTTTAAATAGCCATTAACATTATATTCAATGATATCAAGAAATTACAGAACTAATGTATGAACAAGTGAAGGAATCCCAGCACAGAGATAAAAACTAAATAGAAAGTCTAGATATGATACTGGAACAGTTAATACCTGAACTAAAAAATTCACTAGGTGGGTTTCTTCTGCCACATAATGTATAAAACTAAAACCAAAACCACAAATTACTAAATTACAATCCAAAAAGTTAAAAGCCTTTCATAAAAGAAAATAGACCCAGAAATATTTGTTTCCTTTCTGGGACAGTAGCAAAAGGAAGAAGTTGGTTATTAAAGGCATTAGAAATAAACAGCCGAATTTGTAACACATTTTTAAATCTCAACTGTGAGCTGGCATACTGATTGAGGATTCTTGGAAGCCTCACACTCAAGGGGAGTTTGCACCTATCTTCACTTGTTTTATATGGGAATTTCTTGAGTACTTTTAAGGAAGATTGAGGTGAGGAAGGCCTGCACAAGTCTAAATGTAGAGCGGAAGAACTGAAAGAAATTCCTTGATGAACCTTACACTGAACTCCAGTTAGGGACTATCCATGCTGGGGATACAGAACAAAATTGGAAAGAGGATACCTGGTGTGCAGGCTCAGGGAGCCTACTGGCATCTGAAAGAAATGCAGGAAAACTGAAGAAACTCCATGAACATTGTATGACTTGCACTGAGCACAGCAAGTGGCCAACTGTTGTCAGGACAAAGGTAGAACCACCAAGAGAGAAACCCTGAGCAGTAATATAAAGAATATGAAAACTTTTATTCTAAGCCTTACATTGAGTTACAAAGCAGTTGCTTCTGCCCTTGGGGAAGAAATAAGAGACCTGGAAAAGAACCACTAAAGCCTAAGTATGCATGGCCTGTTGACAACTTCTTTTTCTTCTTCTTTTCCTCCTCCTCCTCCTCTTCCTCCTCCTCTTCCTCCTCCTCCTCCTCCTCCTCCTCCTCCTCCTCCTCCTCCTCCTTCTTCTTCTTCTTCTTCTTCTCCTTCTTCTTCTTCTTCTCCTTCTTCTTCTTCTCCTTCTTCTTCTTCTTTTTGTAGTACTAGAGATCTAACCCAGGACATTCCATTTCCAAGCTACACCCCCAGCCATTTTTATTTTGTTTTCAAACAAGATCGCACTAAGTTGCTGAGAGTCTCACTACATTTCTGAAGCTAGTCTTAAATCTGCAACTTTCTTGTCTCATCCTTATAAGTACTGGGATTACAGATGTGTATCACCACACCCAGCTTAGCCTGTTGAATTCTAGTGGCAGTCAACAGAACAGAGAAACCCTCAGACCCAAAGCTTGCTAAAGGAAAGATTATATGACTGTCTTCAAATCATCTGAAGCTTTGATGAACTTCAAATAACTAAAGCAAAAACAGCCTAAACCAAGACCAACTCTAGAATAATTTCATCTCATAAGAGCACCTGGACTCAAAAGCACTTTAGCAATTTTGAACATAAATAATATTTACTTTTACTAATACATATGATATCTAGCACACAGGAAGAAGTAATAATTAAAACTATAAAACTTGTAGAAGAAATAAAAAAGAAATATCATGTAACCTATGCATAGGCAAAGAATTACAACACTAAAGACATGGGCCACAGATGAAATAATTGATATAATTCAGGCATCCTCAAAATTAAAATTTTACCTTTCAATTGTTAATAAAAAAGAAAGGCAAACTACAGATAAAATATTTGCAAATCTGATAAAGGGCCTGTATATCTGATAAAGGCCATTTATTCAAAATATGTAGGGAACCTTTACAAGTTAAAAACAAAAAGACAACCCAATTGCTCACATGAGCAAAATATTTGAATATACATTTCACTAAAGAAAATGTTCATTTTGCCATGCTGCATCTTTTGTTTGATTACATATAAAGATGTTCAGTATTATTAGTCATTAATAAGATATAAATTGAAACTATGATAAAATATCACTACAGATCCAGTAGAATGGAGATAATCAAAGAGAGGCAATATAATATTTTGACAAGTGCTATGGTCTGAATATGGTTTGTGTCACCTTAAATTTTCATGTGTAGGGAACTTGGTTGTAGCAATGTTAGAAGACAGTGTGGACCTTTAAGAGGTAGAGCTTAGTGGGAGAGCCATAGGTCACTGATGGCAAGAAGGATTCCTCATGCTTCCCTTTGGTAGTTCTCATGAGAGGTTTATTATTAGAGGAACAAGCCTGGCCCTTCTTATCTTCTCTCTGTTCCTGTCAATATAATCACTTGCTTGTTCCCACACATGCTCCCATCACTGCTGTCTTGGTCAACATTCTCACTGATATAATACAAAACAACTTAGAGGAAGGAAAGTTTATTTGCTCACCATTTTGGAGATTTCAGGTTCAGTCCATGTGAGGCCAATGTTTGTGAATCTCTGAGCATGGTAGCAGGAAGTAGAGAGAGTGAGAGAGCAAAAGCTCTGCTCTCACATCATGGGGGCCAGAAGCAAGAGAACCAGCAAGCAAGAGGATGCAAAGACAAAAGCACAGTCCCTAAAGCTACACTCCTAGAGAAATGCCTTCTCCAGTCACATCTCACCTGCCTGGGTTACCACCCAGTAAATCCATCACAATGGATTTCACCACTTATGAGATTGCAGTCCTCATTATGTAAGTACATCAGTTCTGAACATCAATACATGATCTCTGCACAGGACATTCTGTGTCTAACCATAGCAATTGCTATCTGCTGCATGAGGTGATGCAGCCAAAAGGTGACCCTTGACACAGAACCTGTGCAGTTTGGACTTTCATCCTCCAAAATTGTGATCTCAATAAAGCCTCTCTTTAGTTCATAAGTAGCCTGTTTTGAGTGTTTCATTATAGTCATGAAAAGCTGACCCATATAGTGATTATATGAGCAACATCAACCTCATATATTGCTGATGAATAAAGAAAAGAGTTCAAACACTTTGTATAACAGTTTGGAAATGTTTTAAAAAGTTAACACAAACCTACATAGAAACCAGCAATTCAATTCCTGGTAATCTCCCCAAAGAAAGAGACATGTATGTCCATGTATACACTTGTACTGGAATGTTCATTGCAGCATTATTCATAATTTTCAAAACATATAAAATAAAGGTCCATCAACTGGTGAATGAGTTAACATGCTGATAGAGCCATACGATGGTGTTCTATTCATTAATCAAAAGAAACAAATCCAGCCTGTAATTCCAGTACTTGGGAAGCTGAGACAGGAGGATCACAGGTTCAAGGTCAGCCTCAGCAACTTGGTGAGAATGTATATATATATATAGATAGATAGATAGATAGATAGATATAGATATAGATAGATATAGATACAAATATATATGTATATATATATCTGAGTACCTGTTATAAAACATATATATTATATAATATATGTTATATATTAGGGCTTGGTGTGTAGCTCAGAGGTAGAACACCCCTAGGTTCAATCTCCAGTACTGAGAAATAAATACAGACTGACAGACAGACAAAAAATCGTTAATGCATATTACAACATGAATAAACCTCAAAAATGCTATGCTCATGAAAGATGCCAGTTGAAAAAAGTTATCTATTGTTTGATTTGTTTATATTAAATGTCTAGAAAGACAAGTATATTGGGATATAAACTAGATCCATGATTTCCCACAGCTGGAAGGGAGAATGGGGACTAACTGTAAATTAATATGAGGGAATGTTTCCGGGGGATGACAACATTCTAAACGTTGATTGAAATGATGGTCACAGAACTTGACAAGTTGAATAAAATCACTCAGTTGTACATTTGCAATGAATAACTTTCATGGTATATAAATTATACTTCATGAAAGCTATTGAAATAATCTTTGGGAATAAAATTAAGGGAAGTCCCCAAGATTTCCATACTCACTTCTATGTAACATTATTGAGTGAAATTAAAGAAAACTATTGGAAACTAATCAATAATGTGACATACTACATTACCATAATGAAGGATACAAATCATATGATCATCTCAATATATGCAGAAAAATATTTGACAAAATTCAACAATCTTTTATGAAAAATAAAGGACTTCCAACTAATGAGGTAGAGAGGGCACATCCATCAACACCAAAAAGACCATATATGCCAAACTCACAGTTAACATCATACTGAGTGGTGAAAGTTGAAAGATTGTCTGCTAAGATCAAGAACAAGGCCCAGACAGGCCCCCAGAAGCAATATCTATTATGATTAATATTGTCATGGAATGTGTAGGCCTATTCTGCAGCTTCATAATATGAGTGGAATGATACGGAATGTTCTCTTTCTGTCACATAATATGATGCTTTTGACATTTGCCTATGTGGTTGAATGTATCTGTGATTCATTCCTCTTCATTTTTTTATGGTTATGAGGATTGAACCTAGAAGTGCTCTACTACTGAGCTATATCCCCAGTCCTTTTTTATTTTGAGGCAGGGTCTTGATAAGTTGCCCAGGGTGGCCTCAAACATGTGATCCTCCTGCCTCAGCCTCTGGAGTCAACGGAATTACAGGAATGTGCCGCCACACCCAATAATTCATTCCTTTTTAGACCTGATTAGAAGTCTATTGCATAAACATAAAACAATTGTTCATGCCTGCTCTGGTTGATGGGCCTTTGATTGTGTCCCAGGTTAAAATTCTAATGAATAAAGATATTATGAACATGCTTGAACAACAACAACAACAAAGAAAAAAGCAAGGATGACACTTGTACAATTTCCATTTGACATAGTATTGGAAGTCCTAGCCAAAGCAATTAGGCAAATAAAAAGATCTAAGAGGCATACAAATCAGAAAGAAATAAGTGAAATTGTCTCTGTTTAAAGATAACATGATTTTATATACCGAAAACCCTAAAGATTCAACAACAACAAGAACCTCTTGGAGTTAAAAATGAATTCATTGAATTTACAGGATTAAAAAAATCAACTTAAATCAATAGCATTTCCACATCCTAACAATAAATCTATAAAAAGATTTTTAATATCATTTATAATCACATCAAGAAAATACATAGAAAGCCGGGTGTGGTGGTGCACGCTGTAATCCCAGCATTTGGGAGGCTGAGACCGGAGGACCCGGGTTCGCAGCCAGCCTCAGCTACCTAGTGAGGCACTCTGCAACTTAGTGAGACCTGGTTTCAAAATAAAGAATAAAAAATAGGGCTGGGGGTATAGCTCAGCCTCTGAGTTCAATCCCCAGTACCTCAAAAAATAAATAAATAAAAAATGAAAAAATACATAGAAATAAATTCAACTAACGAGATGAAAGATTTGTATCCTGAAAACTATAAAACATTGCTTGATGTATTTTAAAAAGACTCAGTTAAATGGAAAGACACCAATTTCATGGTTTGGAAGAATTAATATTGCTTAAATATCCTTTCTACCCCCAAAGAACTGTAAATTTAATGTAATTCACATCAAAATTCCAATGATACTTTTCTCAGAATTTTTTTTAAATTCTAAAATTCATATGGAGCCACAGAAAATTCTTTAGAGCAAAAATAACAAAGTTGGAGTCATCACACTACCTCACTTCAAAATATACTATAAAGGCATAATAGCCAAACAGCATGATACGAGCAGAAAATCAAATATGTATATACATAAGACAGAAAAGAGACCCAAGAAATAAATTAATACATTTATGATCAACTGATTTTTGACAAAGGTGTCAAGAACACACAGTAAATGATGCTGGAAAAACTAGATATCTACATACAGAATAATGAAATTGGACCCTCATCTCATACCATCTATAAAAATTAACTCAAAATTGATTAAAGACTTACATATAAGATCTGAAAGTATAAAATTACTGGAAGAAAACACAGAAAAAATTATCTTGATTTTGATATGAATAAAGTGTTTTTTTTTTTTTTTTTTTTTTTTTTTTTTTGGACATGATCCCACAGTATAGGCAACAAAAATATAAACAAACAAGCATATATAGGATCAATTGATTTTAACAAAGGTGTCAACATAATTCAATAGTGAAAGAAATGTATTTTCAGTAATCATGACTGAACCAACTTTATAACAATAGAAAAACTAAATTTCAACCCTTACTTCACACTATATTAAAAGTATAATTCAAGAATGATCCAAATATAAATATAAAAGCTAAAGTACTTCTAGAAGAAAACATAAGAGAATGTCTTCACAACTGAGAGTTGTCAAAGATTTTTTAGGAAAGATAAAAGAAATCAGTAGGACTTGTTAAAAAAAAGAATTATATATAAGAACTGCTAAGAAAATGAAAATACATGCTGCAATCTGATAAAATATTTATGGTTCATATATTTGAGAAAAAATTTATATCCAGAATATGTAAATAACTTCAGTAAACTAATAAATAACTCATCTACCAAGAGGATGACAGACTTAACTGATACAAGTACACGATATAAGATAAGTAAGACATAAGTACATAAAGAAGTGTTCAAAATCATTTTCAGTGCATTGCAAGTTAAAAGTATGCTAAGGAACCACTTTCTATTTCAAATCAACTGAAGGAGCTAAAATTAGAAAGACAGATACCACCAAAATATTACTGGGAAAATGGAGCAACTGGAATGTTCATAGTACTACAGGAGTGTGAAACAGTCCATCAATCTGAAAACATGTTTGTCAGTTTCTCACAAGTGTAAATATATACCTTTTCCATGGCCAACTTTTCCACTTCTACTATGTAAATACAATGAGGATATATGCACACAAAAATCATGGTATAAGAATATTTATAGCAGCTTTAAGAATAACAAAAATAGAAAATAATTCAAAGTCTCAGCAGCAAGAGAATAAATATGCTTTAATTTATTCATATAATAGAATATTGCTCATCATCATCATCAACAACCCTTCCTGAAACACACCAATTTGGAAAAAAACTTAAAACACAGCCTTATGACAGAAAGTAGTGCCTAGTATACAATTTCATTTTTATGACATTCAAGAACAGGCAAAATTACACTAGCAGCAATAAAAATTAGACCCCTGACTAGTAGTCAGATGTAGAAATGGACTAGAATTGGCATGAAGGAACTTTCCAGTTGGTGAAAATATTCTATATCTTGATTGTAATTCTATACATTTGCCAAATTTGGTGAAATTAATATTTAATTTTCTAAATCTCACATGTTGTAAATTTTACCTCATGGAAAAATAATAGAACTACAGCTAGAAAAAAAGTTACATAGCAAATAATAATAATAATAATAATAATAATAATAATAATAATAATAATAATGTGTGTGTGAAAGGGAGAGATTCTAGGGATTGAGCTGAGTGGCATTCTACCTCTGAGCTACCTCCAGCCTATCTATCTATCTATCTATCTATCTATCTATCTATCTATCTATCTAATCTATCTACCTGTCTACCTATTTATTGTAGTACTAGAGATTGAATCCAGGAGCATTCTACTTCTGAGCCCTTAGTCCTATTTTTTTTAAATTTTGAAACAGGGTCTTACTAAGTTGCAGAGGACTTCACTAAGTTGCTGAGGCTGGACATAAACCTGTGATCCTTCTGTCTCAGCCCCCGAAGTACTGGGATAACCTGCATGTGCCATCATGCCCGGCTGAAAATAATTCTTTAAAATTAACATTTCTTTAGGAAAAAATTTTGTCATATATGTATACCAATGAATCTTGATTTATCATGTACTTTGAAAGAAATAGTCTTAGAAAGAAGATCGCTAGAGTACTAAGACTGGACCAGACTGAGAACCCCTTCTCCCTACCCGCTAACCCTCACAGCACCTATACCATCAGATTATATGCAGAAGTTCAGTATCTTTCTGCTTCTATCACTTTTTTATTGCTACTTCTACCTCTTAATTGCTACTGCACAAATATTTGCAATGCAGGCTAACTGGTCATGTGAGTGACTACATAATTCATCAAACTCCTACTCCTGCTCCACAAGAGAGTAGTTTCATTTTGTTTCACTCTCTTTTAAGTGCTGTATGATTCTAGAGGAGAAATAAATATTTTCTGGACTGCCTGGAAGACGTTCTCTCATTACTTGAGTGCCTAATCGTCTGTGGCTCTTCCTGCCTTACACAGTAAATGTCCTGAGCTAAAAACTGAAGTTAAAATCTGTTATGTATGATGAAATTTAGTCTTATTTTGATTTGCCAATATATAACCCAGGCTTTTCTCCTTAACTATTTAATAACTATATACATTTGTCTAACCTAGGCTTAATAGATATCACCTCTCTTGGTAGAAAATAGAGAAAGTGTAGCAATTAGAACAATAAGAATCATTGTTTGTTTTCTTTTTTTTTAATGGTCTCACAGCTCAGTGAGCCCCAAGCTGATAAAACCAGTAGAACTGACATCACACATTCTTTTATCCAGTAAGTTTTAACACACCCCCCCTTAAGTGTTTCATAAATAAACTATTAAGACATTTCCACCAGAAGTTGTTTTTACCCTAGAGTCAGCTTGGATTTAAAATCAGGTAATCACACTATGTCAACTAGAATTATAGCTCCTTTGAATATAGCATTCATCACTGTGTGCCTACAAATCTGTACATCGTAGTACAGCCTTAATAACCTGTCCTACTTCTGAGAGGCAGTCCCACAATCAGCAAGGAGGACACACATGTGAGATCTTATGCCTGTGAACTGTGTAGCCAACTATTTGGAATTAACATTTATGGTAAGAACAACTCTAATATAGAGAGAGGAGAAAGATAAAAAGAGTTAATAAATAAAAGGTAAAAAG
The DNA here is from genome assembly GCA_004027655.1 of Graphiurus murinus. Lineage (NCBI taxonomy): Eukaryota > Metazoa > Chordata > Mammalia > Rodentia > Gliridae > Graphiurus > Graphiurus murinus. The sequence continues at coordinate 22,997 of PVLC010006633.1, read as the reverse complement.
ATGGGAAGAGGCTCAAGAAAATCTAGGAAGAGTTTACATAGAGAGAGGTGAATAAAAGAGGAACAGCCCCAGTAACTCCTGGGTCCTAGCAGAAACTTGCTGATCCCAGTGCAGAAAGTAGAAAAGGTCCTGAGGATGAACAACGTTACTAATGGACTTTCAAAAGGAACTAAAAATACCGAGGGTTACTGACTTCTGGCCAAAGAAAGTGGCATGCAAATTAAATGCCCTTCCTCTATTATGGGAGGGAGGAATGAGTGAACAGCATTTTTTTTTCCTGTTTTGTTTTGTTTTTGACAAGATAAGAGAAATGCTATTCATTATAATTTGACCTCTCCATATAGTAGTAAATGTTCACTTGGAGGAAAAAAAAAAAAAAAAAAAAGAACGAAATCTTTGAGTTTAGTTAATCTTATGAATCCAAAAATGGAAAGTCCTCAGGAAATTTTAGAAAGTCTAATGATATTCCCACTCACTCCTTGTTTCTAACTCAAGGTCAGAGGAAATGTTTTAAAAATATTCCATCACACATGGTTGTAGTTCATGACCGTATAATATTTGTCACCATCAACGGTGACAAGCCATGCTCTCTGTCACAGGTCGTTCAGCCCCTTCCTCAAATCCACTATGCAGCACCATTTTTAGAATAATTATTAATCTTGATTTTGGCAACCAAAGTGGGGGAGCATATTCTAGATAAATAAGTGGCTTAAAGGGGTAAGCCTTTAATTACCATCGTCACATTTATATATTTCATTAGTCACCAAGTCCTCTAGAACCTATCTTCCCACATATAGTAAGTCTCTTCTCTGAACATTGTTATATTCATATTTACTTTATCCAAATCTCCAGAGTTTTGTCCTCCTTCTCCATCTCTATGTGACATCTATATTCAAAATAAATAAAATTTAATAAATAAAATTAAATAAATGCTGCTACTGATCCCTTATCATGATGACAACCAACATTGAGAGTCAATTTAAGAGAAATTCTATCACAATTGTGTCTCTGCTTTCAGTCTTGTCTACACACCCCTCACATCTCTAAAATCAGCCACATTCTATAACTTCAAATCTGCGATCCCCCTGCTCAAAACCTCCAGAGCCTCTTAACACCTTTAAGATACATTTGTGTTCTGTACCATGGTGCAGAAGAGGACTCAGGATCTGCCTCTGTTGTCTTTTTCCACGGTCACTCAGGCATCTCCATTCAAGGAAAACGTTTCTCCCCACACAGGATGGCGTCACACACTTTCATTCTCTTCCTGTGTGATCCCGTCTCCTTCAGTATGAAGGCCAACTCCACCTCCAGCACTGTACTTGAGGGTTATATTTGCAAAGGTTTATATTTAAGCTCTGCAATTTCATAGCACGTCACGTGTAACTCTCTTATAACACACTGGCCTCTTGTTTTCTCATCTTTCTCCGCTATACTTCTGAAGCAAGGGGCTATGTTAACTCATCTTCCAATCAACAGTGCTAATAGGGTATCTCACTCATAGATGTCCAATAAATGCAGGTTATTTTTTTTTTAAGGAATGATTGATAGGTGGAAGGAGGGAAGGAAGGGAAAGGCTAGAGTATGAATGTGTGCCTCTCCAAAATTCATATGCTGAAGTCCTAACTCCCTGTGTGATGGTATTTGGAGGTATGACCTTTGGAAAGTAATTAGGTTTAGATAAGGTCTTTAGGTTGGGCCCTTCATGATTGGATTAATATAAGAAGAGAGATGGCAGAGGTCTTGTTCACTCTTCTTTTCCTCATGCACTGAAAAAAGGACACATGAGCACATAAAAAGAAGGCGGCAGTGTCTGCAGGCCAGAAAGAGAGCCTGAGAGCTTTCACCAGAACTATATTAGCCAGCACCTTGACCTTATACTTTCTAGGCTCCATAACTGTAAGAAAATAAATGCCGGCTGCTGATAATCCACTTGATGGTATTGTGTTATGGCAGACTGAGCTAAGATTTGGGTACCAAGAAGATTTGACTACCAAAAAGTAGACTGCTGATGGATTTGGGTACCAAAAAGTAGATTGTTGCTTTAACAATACCTTTAAAGGTATATGTGGCTTTGGAACTGGGTAATGAAGAGAATTGGTAAGAGTTTTGAGGTCTGTTATAGAAATATGAATGTTAATGGCATTTCTGGTATGGTCTCAGACAGAAATAAGGAATACGTGATGGTTATGATCCACATGACAGAATGGAGAAGAACCTGGCTGAACTGTTTTCCAGTGTTTTGTGGAAGGTAGAGTTTGCAAACAACAAACTTGGGTATTTAGATGAGTGTTTCTAAATAAAGTGTTGCAGGAGAATTTTGATTCCTCCTGAAAGTGAAGTGATATGTGATAGAAAAGACTGAAAGAATGAATTAAAGAAGGAATTGTTGAGCAAAACAAAAACAGAACTTAAAGATTTGGAAAATTATAAGCCTATTATCCATGTATAAAAATCTTAGTATGAAGAGAACACTAACCATATGGTGGAACCTTAATAAAACCATGGGTATGCCTGCAGTGGTGACACAGACCTGTACTCCCAGTACTTGGGAGGCTGAGACTGGAGGATTGCAGGTTTGAGGACAGCCTTAGCAACCTATTAAGGCTTTCAGCAACCTAGCAAGACCCTGGTTAAAAACAAAAACAAAATTTCAAAAAGGCTGGGAGTGTAGCTTGGAGGTTCAATGCCCCTAGATTCAATTCCAGTTACCTACCACACACACATACACACACGCACACACATACACATGCACGCGCACACACACAGACTTTATTGGCCATTTCTGTGGAAGCAGTGATGGGATTAGACCAGCCACGACACTGCCAATTCAGACAAAAGTGGACTGAGAAAGCATCATGTAATGCTGGAAGGCTGCTGGATTTCTTGGGTTCACAGGACCAGACCATAGCGCGACTTCCTTGTGAACATGTGCGCTTGTTCTTCAAGGAAAAGAAAGACTAACCCTGAAGATTAAGAGACCCTCCAGCTTTTCCACTTCCACCATGGGCCCAGGATTCAAGGTTCCTCCCTGGTTTCAAAGACTGGGGCCACTTCTGGTTTTCCCAGGACAGTATGACCAGCCCAGTGATTGAAGGAATAAACCAATAAGTACAAACAAATAAATGAATAAGTCAAAAAATAATTAAACCAATATGTATATCCACACACACTCTGTAACCAGGAGCTCCTGACCACAGAGTGGATCAGCCAGATCTAGAGATTAAGTCTGTGGTTCTCTGCACTTGGGTAATTGTCTCCCCTGGGGAGTGGAGTTATTGATGGAGCACTCATTAGCCCCCCACTGTCTAATCAGAACTAACAGCACAGACAAAGGAAAGCGAGAGCCATTACACAGATGATTGTGAGAAGAAAAGTCCACAAAGACCTCTTCCATCCTTTACTTGAAAATGTTCACTTCTCCTTCAAATTCTGCCCTGTGGGACACATGTGGGGTCTATAATATTCATGAACTCCTAAATTAGAATGAATACTCCTATTAACAAAAACTCAAATTTAGTGAAACAAAAGGAAATACAGCAATGCCTAGTGGATCTCAATTTCCTGACTCTCCATTCTGTCTCCCTGCCTCCCTCCCCCAGTCCATTTAATCTAGCACTATTGAAGAGATTTCTCTAAACATTTCAGGGACTCCTCATTGCCTTTATGATTAAATCCAAACTTCTCACAACTCATGCTTCGTACTCCAGATTTTGCCATCCTACTCCAGGCTCTCTCTCTCCATGTCTGTCTGTCTGTCTGTCTCTCTCTCTCTCTCTCTCTCTCTCTCTCTCTCTCTCTCTCTCTCTCTCTCTCTCCTCTCCACTCTGTATTTGCTTCTCTTTCTACCCAGCACACCCCTCTACCTCTAGCCCCTGACCCCCTGATCACCCTTCAGATCTCAGCTCATACATCACTTTATCTGGGAAGCTTTGGCCTCTGAAATCTGAGTGAGATTGCCTTTCTTATTATCATAATCACTTTCCATTTTCCCCCTAAAACCTTGTAATCACCTGTCATTTGCTCGCTCAGAGTGCCTAGAAATAAGAAAGTCCTAGTGGGCAGGAATTATTGTATTACCTATGCTAGCATTGTGGCTGGTATATAGTAAGTGCTCATTAAGTAATCTTTGCCAAATGAGTGAATTAATAGTAAGGTTCAGGAACTTGGAAATAGTCCTAAGTCTAAGGAAAATGTTACATTTTTATGTTATGTTATTGCTGCCTAAGCATGTTCACACCTTATAATCTGACTTAACTCTCATGACAACCCGATGAAACAGGGCAGGGATTAATCCAACACCATTGATCATCAACTCGATAGTCAGGTCATTTGTTTTCCATGTTGACGCAGCTCTGGTTTTCTTCTGAGATCCCCCTCTCTCCAAGTAACTAGAATTAATATTGATTGGTTTAACGCTATTGCAGGACTTGTTTAAATTTGTTTCCTAAAAAAACAGGACCTGACACAAAGCTTAAGTGCTAATATGTTATCAGGAGGTGGGATGCCAAGGCCCAATGAGTAAAGGAAGACAGGTAGGATAAGTAATAATGGGAAGAGGTCGGCTACCATTTCACAGAGATGCAAATCACTCAGCCATTTGATATGCCTCCAGTTGGGCTACATCACAAGTCCATGCCTCAGAGAGGCCATTATGGGGGAAACAAAGAAGGAATTTATGCACATCTCTTTCCAGGTTCTGCCTCCTCTTGGTATGAGCTGGCCATAAGAAGCAACTGTTGGGCTGTGCTTCCCCTCTGGGCAGAAGTGGTGAGAGGACCCAGAGGCTTAGCAAATGGGGCTGGCTGCATGGAGCTGGCCCAGTGCAGCTACAGTGCTGCAAACATCCAGGTCTCAGGAGACCAGAGGACAAGAGGACACACCCAGGGTGGGGCAGGCACAGTTCTACTTTCAGGGATCAGTTTAAGGGCTGGGAAGGCTCCTCGCAGAGGGAGAAGAGTATGCTAGAAGTTCTTCAATACATTCTTAGAGGCACTGAGAAAATATATTGTATTTCATTGATCAGATAATGCCAGATGCATTTTAGAATCAATAGTGTGTCGGAATCTAATTGGTGGGGCTGTTTCTTTCATGGTGATATATAAAAATAATAGTACATCTTACGGTCAATGACATCGTAGAATCTGTGAAACACAGTTGGCCCTGCACTGGCCTTCAGACATTGGTCTGTAATTTTGTGATTCTGGGAGCTGCAGCAGCCCTCTTGAAACCACAAGAGGAGCTAACTGGACAGACTGAAGCTAGTGAAGCAAAAATAGAGAATTAATTTGTGTCTTTCAGGGAAGTCTTCTCCCCATCTGATGGATTAAGAAAGAGGGCAAGCAGGGCATGGTGGCGTATGCCTGGAATCTCAGTACTTGGCCAGCCTTAGCAACTTAGCTACACCCTCAGCAACTTAAGGAGACCCTGTTTCAAAATAAAAAATTAAAAGGGCTGGGTGCGTAGTTCAAAGGTAGAATGCTCCTAGGTTTGAGCTCCAGGGTTGTCAGGGGCCTAGTTCGGCCAACTAGACCTCACCTCTAGATGGCGCCTGGCAGAGTGCCAGAAGTGGCTGCAGGTGGTAACATACTGGGGCTGCCCTACGCTAGAGCGTATGCACCAGCACGCCCGACTCGTGGCCGGCCCAGGTGAGAGCTGTATGCGGCGCCTCGTGGCTTAGGCCCTGTGTGGCTTTAAGAGCCTCCACCTTTCGCATGTGAGAGAGAGGCTGGCTGGGTTGTTGCTGGAGTGGGTTGCTGGAGAAGTTCTGGGAGGAGAGGTTGTTGTTGGTTGCTGGTGGTTGGTGGGTTGTTAGTGGAAGGTGGATTGCTGGAGAGAGAGGGGTTATTGGGAGTCTGTTGGAAAGGCATTATTTGGAGAGACGGCTTCTGTGCTGTGATTGTTACTGCTTGGGTAGTGCCCTCGATCCCAGAGAGAGAGGTATAATAAAGAGAGGTTTGAATCAGCAACATTCAGGTAGCGTCTTTATTGGGGCCTCACGGTTGAGGGTTCAGCCTGGGGTTCCCGATACAGGGTCTTATGGTTGATTGAACAGTGGAGCTGAGATTTCAGTCCAAGTCCTCGGTGTCCTTTCCCATTCCACTTCAACGTGGTGCTCAAAGCCCTTCACAACCAGCCTGCTTGTGGAACTGCCTGCTAATCTCTTCCCAAGTGTCTTTCCTGGTTTCTCATTATATGGAACTTAAGTTTCCTGGAAACAGTTTCCTCATGCTCCTCAAACTTCTAACATTTTTAAAAAGCTGGTAAAAAAAAAATAGTGGAGAATGCTGGCCCAGTCAGGATATAAGGAAAAAGCATAGAAATGAGGTTTTTTCTCTCCTGCCCTTTTAAGGTTCAGTATATGAAAAGCAATACTATCTTCTTTTTTTCATTCTTAATATCTTAGTGTTGGGAGGCTGAGACAGGAGGATCACAGGTTCAAGGTCAGTCTCAGCAACTTGGTAAGGCCCTAAGTAATTTAGTGAGACCTGTTTCAAAATAAAAAAATAAAATATAAATAAATAAATAGGGCTGGGGGTGTAGCTCAGAGGCAGAAAGCCCCTGTGGTCCAGTGCCACAAAAAATAAAATTAAAAAAAAATCTTTAGTGGCATTAAAAGCTGTTGGATGCATGCAGATATGATATTCAAGCAATGAAACAACTAGGCTGCCAGGTACCCAAGCAGCCAGAGTGTGTTAGCAAAACACCCTCCTCTGCCCTGGCCATATTGCACGGTTGGTCCCAAAGATACTCATGGTCACATTCATGGCTACCCTGTGACTTCTCCCCAAGTAACTCTAGATGTTTACACTTTGGCCCAAGCTATTTTCCCTTGCAAGTATTTCAGCCTAAGGAAATTACCAAACATCAGTGACAGTTTGAAAATCAGAACGAACGCAATGGCTCTATAATAAATCAGGCCCATTCTAGCGGGCCTGGCTTGCCAAGACGACCGAGTACCAGAATAAAAATCCAAACGACCCAGAGCAATCTGTGATGGAGCAAGTAAATGACACGGGGTGGATTCTTGCTCAAAGGAGGGCATCACAAACCAGAACACCAGGGTGTAAAACTAACCCTCAAAAACAAAGCCGCTGTTTCCTGCATGTGGGTGCCCCTAGCATTTGGAGATCCACAGCTGGCTGTGAATACCACAATGCCATTACCATGGTCACCAGGGAAAGATGAGTGGCTTGAGACCATCAGTCAAGGGGGCACCCCATGGTTGCATGCTGAATAAGATGATAACCCCAGCACGCTGCTCACCCCAACCCAGTTAGCAACCACACCATCTTGTCATTCTTCTCTCTACACCCCACATCCTGTGACAATCCTGGTACCTCCCCTTGCTGAGAAGAGGAAAAGTGCTTATATTTAGGGGTCCTCGCTCACTAAATGGTTCAGGATGAAAATTAAACTGATGACCTTTTATCTTAATACTCTAAATAAACAACTTCAAAGAAGACCAACTTAGAAAACCAAGAGCATTCAACAGTTTTTTTTTTCTTTTCTTTTCCTGTTGTTTCTCTCCCTCTTTTACTCCCACTCTTTGTTTTATTCTTTTGGGTACTAGGGGTTGAACCCTGGGGCATTCTATCTCCAGAAGTTGAAATGGGGTCTCGTTGAGTCACTGAGATTGGCTTCAAACCTGGAATTCTCCTATCTCAGCCTCCCAAGTATTGGGATTACAGGCATGCACCAGCACATCCATCTTCCCTCTCCTCCTCCTCTTTCTCTTCTTCCTCCTCCCTCTCCTCCTCCTCCTCCTCCTCCTCCTCCTCCTCTTTTTCTTCTTCTCCTCCTCCTCCTCCTCCTCCTCCTCCTCCTCCTCCTCCTTCTTTTCCTCTTCCTTCTTCTCTCTCTCTCTCTCTCTCTCTCTCTCTCTTTCTCTCTCATGTGTGTGTGTGTGTATGCACACAGGGGGTAAGCGAGTGGGGGGGGGGACTGGGGAATCGAACCCAGGGACATGTTTTATTTATTTTTGTTTTGTTTTGAAACAGAGTCTTGCACTAGATTGCTGAGCACCATACTACATCACCCAGGCTGCCCTTGAACCTGCGATCCTCCTGTCTCAGCCTCCCAAGTACTGGGAGTACAGGTGTGCACCACTGCGCCTGGCTTGCCCTCTCTCTTCACTAGGGACCTGCAGTTAAGATGTGACAGACTCACTCCCCTACCTTTCCTCTGCCCTACTTCTCCAATGTAAGAGAATTTAGTAAATATTCGTGTCCATGTTCCAGGGTGCTGTAAGCCACCTACTGGCAGGCTCATGGAATCTGGTCTTCTTAGGAGATAAATTGCAGGTGCTCAGTTCTTGTGTACTAAGCAGAACCAAGGGGAAAAGAGTGCGAATATGATCGTGATTGTAAGTGCACCCAGGGTCTTTGGCTGTGTGGGAGCTGCCAAGTGAAGAAATATATTCGTCCTGCTTTTCTCCTAGCCTCCTCATGAAGTAATCACTTAAATGGGTTCTCAGAGTTCAGGGGAATTGGAAGACCAGCAGTAATAAGAGAAATACCTTGAATTTTCTTCCAAGGCACTCTGAGGGCTTTGTAGACATTATTACATTTACCATCCCTCCCAGGTCCCTGAGATTCCACTCCCCCCCCCCAAAAAAAAGATATCAGCCTCACAAGGGAGAAAATCTTCTCGTACGAACAAGAAAAAGGAAATGCAGGCAATTTGAGACTTGCCATGTGTGGCTCCTGCAACTTCCAGAGCCCAGGATTCTGAAATCCCAGGCCATCCAGGAATATTTCCATATTTGAGAATACTCATTCTAGGAACGTGATCACCATGTTGATCCCCCAGAGTCCCTCTGCGGAAAGAAAACATTGAGAGGTCAAATGCAATGGCAGCCTCCCCTTTTCCCACGCCTGCTCCCTGCAGCTCTGCACACAGGCACCCTTGGGTAGCTCGGAGCTATTTTGGGCTTCAACCTCATCTGCCTTTCACATTAGGCTCGGCGTTAATTATGACGCTTCAGTGGAAACGAGCCTTCTGACAGTCTCGGGCTTGCAGAACGGAAGGAAGAATAAAGGAGGCTCCAATTATAGGCTGTTAGCCCTAATTAATGCCCACCTTCCGCGCTTGGTATTCTAGACACAATTGCCCTGCGATGGGGGGGAAGAACTCCATTCAGTCCAGGGCACAGGGACCAACAATATTAAGCCAGTTACTTGCTGGTCCCCGAGGGACATGATCTTTCAGGCAAGGAAGCGATTTCTATGCAATAATCGGAAGGAGCACATCATCCTGCCTTTCTCCTTTTAAACTGTCTTTTGGCATTCTTGGAGCACATCTTTTAGGGGACAGAGCGGACAGCCTTTTTGAAACCTCAAATCCTTTTTCTTCTTTGGTTCTAGACCTCAAGGCAGTCACACAATGGAGTACATATATTCAGATACTGTATGTTTGCGTGTGTGTGTGTGTGTGTGTGTGTGTGTGTGTGTGTGTGAATTAAACACTCTAATAGGCTGTATAGGAAATACAAAAGATAGGAAATCTGGTTCCTCCGGTCAGAAGCATGCCAAAGGCACAAACCTCACTAAATCAGAATGTCTTCTGGGCAAGCAATCCTTCCCTGCTACTTTCTGAAAGACTTCAGCAATGAATTCTGCAGGGAGTAGATTCAAATGAAGAACGAGGCTGCTGGACGGCCCCCGACTGGCTGCAGCCCTATTTAGAGCACTAAGCTGCTCAATTGTGTTGTGACTTCTGCCTCTCTGCGAACAGGCCTGCTTTCTCTTTCCTATCTATGATTTCTATTCAGCCCACTCTAGCCAATGTAGTTCCACAAATGGTTACTGAGGGCTCTGGGCCAGGAGCAAGCCAGAATCCTGGGTTTATTTCACCCTGCTGCTCTCCGGTACGGGCTGCAATTTTATGTCTCTATGCCACTCTGTAGATTGTAAATTCCTCAGGGGTCAGGAAAAAGCCACATTCATCTCTCAATCCTCAAATCAGAGCCCCCCCCCCCCACAGGCTCAAGAAATAATGACTTGATTATTAAATGAATGAATGAATAAACTAGAGCAAATTTAACAGGCACCTGTGGCCAAGTGCAGTGGTGCATGCCTGTAATCCCAAACCTTGGGAGGTTGAGACAGGAGGAGATTGCAGGCTCAAGCCCAGGCTCAGCAACTTAGCAAGACCCTCAGCAATCTAATGAGCATTTGTTTCAAATTAAAAAAATAAAATGGGGAGGAGGGGTGTAGCTCAGATGTAGAAGGCCCCTGGGTTTAATCCCCAGTACCCTCCCCCAAACACACAAGCCCTGGCAGATAATGCTCAGCCTTTCTCCTTCTCTCTCTCTCTCTCTTTCTCTCTCTCTCTCTCTCTCTCTCGCTCTCAAATAGCCTCCTTCCTGTCACTCATTTTTAACTCCTAATTTACCTACCAGCCCTTTTGTGATCTGCAGTTGCCCCATCTATTCATGGTACCTTGATTATTATCCACCCTACTAGAAACCCCATTCCAAGAGGGCACAGATCTGTCCTTCTGGTTTACCTCTGTGTTCTTGGCACTTAGCATAGAGCTTAGTATGAAGCAAAAACCAGTATTTGAGGAATGAGTGAATAAATGGAGAACCACATGTCTAATTAATATGTAAGAATATCAGAGCCATGAGAAAAGTCAACACAGCTTAATACTTAAATAATAGGGAGAAAGGACACTGCTAAGAACAGTCGCTACAAAAACAAGACTCTTGAACCTCAAAGGGCATGCGATTCGATAAGGATTACACGACACGGGCACCCACACACACAATTCCATTTCAAGAGCTCTACCCATAAAGCAAATTAAGATGTTGTGACAGTCACTGAGAGACATAAAGTCGTCTAAATTTCGAGGGACTTATTACCTCGGAGAGAGACTGACACATACCTGAAAAGATAACTCGTAATATTGAATGCCATTTGCTACCAGCCATGAGGTCCTTGCCCTGGTGGATCACAGAGGAACTGGTTATCATCCTCCCTTCAAATTATTCGTGTACTTCCTTCTTCCTCCCCTATTGTTAAAGAGGCAGGTGTGGCCTATAACCAGGGAGACAGCGGCCCAGCTGATGGCTCTGTAGCTAAGTATCAATGAGCCCATACTCTCAGGAGTGGGGAAATCATTCATCCCACTCACCTGCTCAAAGAAGACTGTTTTTTACCTTGATGTTCTTTAAAGCACTTAACACACCAGCAGTTTGCAATAAATTACAATTAGTCATAACAGCGTCGTTATTCTGGGTTTTATTATTAGAGGCATTAATTTTTAATGTGTGCTGTGCTCAGATATGTGTGGAAGACTTGAAATGTATTTAATAATAATAGCCTCCACCTTCCAAACCCTAGCGGTGGTCTAGGGCGATATAACCAAACTGCACTACATTTAATGCTCTGAGCAGAGTAAGGGAGCCAGAAAGCACAGAGAAATGAGGGGAAAGCTTTGTGTCGAGAAACAACGCATGCTCCAGATGATCTGAGCTCACCAGCCTTCACCTGGACACCAGCAGCGTGCCCTACAGTCTTGGAAGGACCCTGACCCAGCCTGGCAGGGCAGATCCCAATCACTTCCAATGCAGACATGCTCAGAAAAACTCATTTCCTGTTTGGGCTTAAGCATTCTCAAAGGGAGCTGACGAAGAAACTTTCTGGAGTGAGGAGAAAGGAAAGAGGGGCCACCTCATTCCTCTCCAGACCCACAAGCTACATGCCTTCCTGATTCCCACCAAGCCCAGCCAAGGCTGCCAGATCTTGTCTAATTTTGCCTTATCAATGTGCCAAGAGGCTGCTCAAAGTGAACAGCTTGGAGCTGGAGTCTATCCTGATTCTCTGTTTGGCCTTGGATATCAGTGTCCCCAGTTTAAGGATGCTGTTCTGTTTGGATTTAACACATTTGCCAACCTTCATTTAGGCAGTACAGTTAGGTGTGGAGATGGGGCATGGCATGGCTGGAGAAGTGGGGTACTGGGGGTATGGCCTTGAGGACCTTATTTGTCTTTGACCCCTCCTCTCCTTCAGGGCAGCTATGAGCTGAGAGTTGCTTTTCTTCTGCCATGCTCCGAGGCCTTGCCACCAGAGATGTTACTGCACTGGAGCCAGCCACCCATGGACTGAATGCTAAAACCCTAAGCCAAATAAATCTTCCTTCCTCTAAATTGTGCATGACAGGTATTCCGGTCACAATGATGAAAAAGCTAACTAATACAGATGCACCCAAAGTAACCCAACCTCCTCAAACTCCTGAAGACGGCTACTCACCCTACGCAGGCATTGCAATTGCATTTTCACAAATGAAATCGTGATGCACCAAAGCTGGCCTACAGGCTCGGGGCTTGCCCCCGATCTTCCATTCTGTCTGAGTTGCGGCCATTGGAAGGTGAAATAACGGAAGGCTCAGTTTTCAACATCATTTCTGGGACCCCTCACCTTATCAATGATGGCATATTCATTGGGGCCACTGGTTTTTTTTCTAGTTAGGGTAACCCCATTAGGAAAATAAACATGTCACTCGAATTTGTTATTAACATCTGATTATTTTTCAAAAACAGAAAAGGCGCTCCGTATGGGCCTTGGAGTGAAAATCTTCTTATGTTCTCTAAGTGTTGAAATTCTAATCCTCAGCTACAGTTTAAATATACATTTATTATCACAAGGGCAAAATGCTACCAAGATTAATGGTGATTGTGAAAGCTGTTAATCCTATGAGCAAAACTAATTATTTAGAACTTTCAAATTGGTAAATATGGGAAAACAGGAAAGCAAATGGGGAGCTGACGGGGGTATATTATCTAGGCAGCTTTAGGGAAAGCATTGCATCCATTTTGTAACCACAAATGTCTATTACAGTGTAAATAACAATTCAAGGTAGAGTAATAGAGAGAAGACAAAATCATATTTCTAATCTTTGTTAATTTTTTGGAATCTTGCATGTATAACATTAATCAGAATAATCTTGAAGAAACGCATTGCCTATTTGGTTATTTACTTTCTTTTAGGCCAAGATTCCTCTTCCTCCACCCATCTCTGCCGAACTGGACCATGGCTTTAGGTGGTTGAACAACATGGTGATGTCACAGCTGAGCCAGTGCCCAGCAGAGCAGAGAATTTATTGCTCCTGCCTCATAATGTCAAAATTCTTAAATTTGAATCCTAAAATTTGCAATAATAATATTTTTGTAGTAACCAGTTTCATTTGGTTTGGTTTGGTACTTGGGATTGAACCTGGGGCATTTAACCTCTGAGCTACACCCTAGCCTCCCAGCTGTTTCTTTCCCCTTCCTCCTCCTCCTCCTCCTCCTCCTAATAATAATAATAATAATAATAATAATAATATATTATTATTATTTAAAACAGTTATTACTAAGTTTCTGAGGGCCCTGGTAAGTTGCTAAGGCTGGCCTTAAACCAGTGATCCTCCTATTTCAGCCTCCAAAGTACTGAGATTACAGGTATGCATCACCATGCCCAGCTCAAATTTTATTTTATTATTTATTTATTTATTTATTTGCAGTACTGGGGGTTGAACCCAGGGGCATTCTGCTTCCAAGCTATACCTCCAGCCCTATTTTTTTTTATTCTTTATTTTGAAACAGGGTCTCACTAAGTTGTGGAGTGCCTCACTAGATAGCTGAGGCTGGTTGGGAACCCAGATCCTTTGGTCTCAGCCTCCCAAGTACTGGGATTGCAAGCATACACCACCACGCCTGCCTTCCAAATTTTTAATAAAATGTATCACTTAGTTTCATAACTCAGGAGTTCATTCTAATTGAGTTTGGCACTTGACTATTCAGCTTTAGGCCAAATGCATATCCCACGCACCTCGCCACTTGGCCTTCTCTCTCTGACCGCCCCTCTTAGCAGGAACAGGCAGCCACTGACCAAGGATGCTCTCGACAAAGAGCCTAAAACGATCATCAAGTGGGCTTTCCGGGGTCAGGTCCCCTTAGCCTCTCCCTCTTCCCCCACAGGAAGTCTTGTCACCTGTTTCAATTACACAGAGAGTGTTTCCCATCAGCACTTTCTGCACAGGTGACCTCAGCGTATGCCTTTCCAACGTAGCTGACTACACCCCAAGACGGGGCAGAGACTGGAAGAGCCTTCCATGCCGGGTGCCTGTCTACAAGCTCCCTCCCTCTTTGCATCTACCTAGCACAGATATGTTCCCTCCTCTCTTTCATGCGGCATTCCTGCCCACATGACATGAAATTTACACTTGCAGGGCAGCCTGAAGGAGATCCCCAAACCTATATGTGCCCAACACGTGACAAGTTTGACATTTTTGCTGACCACTGAAGCAGGGAAAAGCAATGAACTTGCAGAGTTCAGTGCCCTGTTTCACTTAATCTATGTCAAAAGAAAAATTACAGCCAGGCATAATGGCATACACCTGTAATCCCAGTACTTGGGAGGCTAAGACAGGAAGATTGCAGGTTCAAGGCCAGCCTCGGCAACTTAACGAGGCCCTCTGCCACTTAGTGAGTCCTTATTTCAAAATAAATAAAATAGGGCTGAGGGTGAGACTTAGAGATAGAGCACCCCTGTATTCAATCCCTAGTACCTCTGCCCCCCCCCCCAAAAAAAAAGAAAAGAAAATTTATTTCTTCTACATCCTGAGTCCATATATGACCAGGGAGAAGAGCGGGAAATCAGGCTTCCGAAAACAGAGCAAGGATGCCGCGTGGAGGTGCACGGGGTACCCAACCAGCCCGGGCCTCTATCAAGGCCACATTTCACACATTGCCAACTTGGACCCGTCACGACTTGCCACGGCAAGTGCTACCACTGCCACCTAGAGCAGTAAACAAGCAGCGTAATTAATGTCTTAACAACTTATTACAATCCTCAGATAATTAATCACAGAAGCTAAACATGCTGTCTCACCCTCCTAATGTGCTAATGCTCTAATTATTATGCCTCAATTAAAGGGAAGTCAATGTTCCTTGCTTAGAAGTGCACGCTTAAGAAAGGCTCATGGGTAGGTAGCTCCAGCAAGCAGCGGTATGTGGTACAAAGGGAAGAGGAGGAGACATTTTCCACGCAGGCGCATGGGCATCTTCAGGGAAGGAAAGGACGGCCCCTTTTTCTTGAATTTCATCTTTGAATGGACATTGAGTTCTGAGACCTACTGGGGCTTAGGGATGTCTCTTGGAGGATGGAGTAGAGGGAAAGAGGGATCTTCCAAGTGAAAATGTGTGTACTGCTGGCACATGTGTGTGTTCCAAGGGAGTGTAAGCTAGACAGAAGTCATTCCCTAAAAGAGACTCTTGGCTGACAGGATCATGAGCCCAGCTACCTCCTGGAAATCCCAGGGCTTGGTGATTCCCCCTAAATTAGATCTTAAACATGTCTCCAGTGATCTTGAATAGTGATTTTTCTTTTACCAAAGATGTTTTGCATTGTTACCTAGGATACACACAAGTATACACCCATCAATACACAATAGTGAAACTAAATGTTCACAAAATAGGACCATGATTACTTCACGAAGGCATTTGGACACTTTGTATTGCATTTTATTTCATGTTTTAGAATGCTGGTTATAACCCACTAAATTGATTCCCTAATCTACTAACACACTTCAATCTATAATTTGGAAAAACAGTGGTCTATACATTGGCTAGCTTGAAAAGTGGTCTCACTTTTTCTAAGATTCTAATTTTGAAACGAGGATCTGATTTCCCAGTCCTGAGGACCATTTATCAATTTACTAACGAATTCTGACTAGTCACACGTCCCTCACCTCCTAGAACTCTTGCCCCTGGTCTCCTGATTCATTTAGACCTGGTGAATGACTCAAAGGGGGAAAAAACGGGGTTGTTCCCAAAATGTTAGGGTCCTTTTTAAAGCAAAAGAAGTTGTGAACCATCCTGCATACTTTGAACCTCTCTTGCTTGGAGTCCTTTTTTGTGTGTATTTTATCTTTATATTTCTTTCTTTGGTTACCATTGTTTGGAACGTGCCCTCTGAGTACTGTGTGCAGGGTACAGGTAGGAAGAGGCCTGGCCTCCGCAGGACGCCCACCTTCTTCCCTGGGGGCAGCTCCAGCCACCATCGCCACCATCACTTGAGTCAGTTTCTCTCTCTCTCTCTCTCTCTCTCTCTCTCTCTCTCTCTCTCTCTCTCTCTCTCACACACACACACACACACACACACACTCTCCCATCCCCGTGATGGTGACAAGCCTCCTGGGTAGTGACACTACACTCCACACTCTACAATCATGTCTATCCCTAATTAGAAGATCATTTCTGCTCCCTTTGCACCACGCACTGTTTCTTGGCTATCAGGAGCTACTGAGAAGTATCAGACAGTTTTAGCTCTTTCTCAGTTTGCAGACTGCTTGAGAAGATTAGACACAGAAGCATAAAAAAAAATAACCCTCTCAATAAAAAGCAGTATTAGATAAGTGGCCCATAAGTTACATTTAGAAAAAGAGGCTGAGAAATCCCTGGAGCGCTCGGTGAGCCTCGCTAACTTGCTGAGACTGACTTTGAGTGTGAAATCCTCCTGCCTCAGCCTCCCAAGTACTGGGCTCACAAGCAGGTGCCACCATGCCTGGCTCAATACAGGTTGCAAAGAATGGCAGGCACTGACTGTCACTGACCCTTAAAGAAGGAGAGATGCCATTTTTAGGTCTATAAATCCTGGAGTCACCTCTGTCCCTTCATTCTTTCACACTTTCATATAAGTTCTGGGGGATCCATGTTTAAAATATGTATAGAATCTGATATTTTCCCAACCTCCATCTTCATTCAAATCCCTGTCATTGCCCACATCTCCCACCTATATAACTAATTTCCTTTCATTAGCCTCCCTGTTTTTCCTCCTCATCTCCTTCTACTTCTCCTTTCCCTTCCTCTTTCTCTTCCTCTTCCTTTTCTTCCTCTTCCTCTTCTCCTTCTCCTTCTTCTTTTTGGCAGTACTAGGGCTTGAACCCAGGGCCACCCTACCACCAAGCTACCCACCCCCCGCTCTTTTTATTTTTTATTTTGAAACAGACTCTCACTAAGTTGCTAAGAGTCTTCAAGTTGCTGAGGCTGGCCTCAAACCTGCCATCTCCCTGTCTCATCCTCCCCAATACTGGAATTATAGAATGTGCCACCACACCTGACATTCTGTCGGTTTTTGCACTTGTCCCTTGAAGATTTCTGTCCACCCAGTAGCCAGGCTGATCCAATTAAGACCTAAGTCAGATTGTGTCACTCCTCCCGGAGTACTACACGGCTCAGATGATCCAGGCTCCGTTCCTTCTCTGACTTCTTCTGCTGCTTCTCTTCACACCCCATTCACTCTGATTCAACCTCCCCGAGCCTCTTGCTGGTCTCCAAACAACAGACACGTTCCTGGTGTCTGCTCCCCTGTCTGCACAGCTCACCTCCGCCTCCCTTGGGTCATAGCTCAATCGGCATCATCTTAGTGAGACCTTCCCTTCCTTCTTGAACACTGCAACCCTGCCTGCCCCTCTAAGCTCTAATACCTGTCTCTGTGTTATCTGTGTCTGTTATCTGTATTCCATCATCTGATGCCACAGATATGTTGCTTATTTATAATCATTCTCTAGTTACTTAAACATAAATTGCTAAAGGGAGGGTTTTTTGGGGGGAGATCTCTATCTAATATTTTGCAAATCACCCAGGGCAATGCTGGGCACACAGTAGGTGCTCATTAATTGTAATGACTGAGAAAAAAAATATGGGGTAAAATTATATATATATATGGTAAGAGAATGGTCCGAACACAAACCAAAGGGTGTTAAGGAGGCACCAGGTGTTATGGGAGAGACAGAGTGAGGAGGTTCATGGGCAGCCAAGGGGGTTTTGCCTCGGAGGAAGGGAAGAATTGAGGTTGAAATGTCAGAGTAAGGCTGCTTTGTCTTCCAGGGCACAGAGATGCCCCGTCCTCCAGCACTGTCTGCCGCAGACACTGAAAGCTACAATTTTTCTGTCTATGAAAAAGGCTAGGCTTTTTGGCAGGAGGAACTGCTTTTCATTTGTCTGCAGCCTTGAATGGATCATATTCTGATTTGGAGCATCCTAGAAACACAAATAAAAATAAAGGCTGCCCTGGGCAACGTGTTACTAGTCACTTTTTGTGTGGCAGGAAATTCAAAGAAGGCTTTAAAACTTTCAGAGATAGTGGATCATGGAGACAAATCGCATCTTCGTGGGGTTCAGTGTGCTCTGCAGGAGACTGCTTTGGGAGACAGAAATCCTTGGACTTCAATACCAAGATTGTGGGATGGGTAGGCAGAGGCCATGCAAAGCCGCGAGACCAGGTTTCAAGAACAGAGTGAGCTTTTGACATTACAGTCAAAATGGCTTCTAAATCTTGCCATCATTATCCTGGACAGATTTGCTGAACTGTAAGAGAAAAGCAGGATTCAGATCACCCTGTAAGTGTATATGTGCCTATGCTTGTGCCATTTTACCAAGAGTCATTAAAATGCATCATGAATTAGTTATATAAATCAGAAACTCTATATTTAGACAAGAAACAAGTGCTTTCAGGACCTTGTGAAAGCAAACTGCATTTACTGCATACACACTTCTCAGAGGTAGAAAAGGAATTAATAATTCCTATCTCACAAAATTGCCAAGCCTCACACGATGCAACATCTCTGGAAGCACTCTGCAAGATTCAGTATTAGTCAGTTATTTCCCAAAGTTATGCTGCATAACAACTTACCCTCAAACCCAGTGGTTGTTCTCATGTCTGGAGGTGAGCTAACCCAGGCTGAGTTTGACTGGGCTTGGCTGGGCATTTCCCTAGATCTCAGCTGGCTTCATTCACATGATCTGACTGGGGTCAACCGGTCTACATAGGGTCAGTGGTAGATTTGTTCTAGCCTAAATGTTGCTCCTCCTCCTTCTTGAATCAGCGGGCAAATCCAGGTGTCTTTTTTCTCGTGATGATGGGAGAGGTTGGGGAGGGCAAGCCCAGCCACTCCACAGTCTCTCAAGTCCTTGCCCACATCCTGCCTGGTAACATCCCTTTGGTCAAAGCAAGTCACACTGATGAAACTGTAGTGGACAAAACTGGACTGTCCCATGGCAGAGTGCACGGATGCAAGGCGGGATCTAGAGTCAGGGTTGCAATCTGTTGTACATGCTTAAGAAAGTGGCAGATATTGCTTACATTTACTGCTTGTAGAATGAACAGAAGATTTTTGGGCTCCTTGCTGTTGGATTCCTCCAGAATCCAGTGGATTGTTCTTTTCTCATCAGCATCCACTATCCAGTTGGCAAATCCTAGACAAGTACTCACCATCAGCCATCAGAGAAGGCACAGTACTATACCAGTGCAGAGCACAGGCTTGGTGGTCACATGGGCCAGCATCTGAGCCCCCGCTACTATTGATTCACTACATGGTCTTGGGTAAGTAGTTTAGCTGTCCTAAGTCTTAGTTCCTATCTGCCTCAATGATCCTCACCAGGTTCATGGCTTTAAACACCATCTGTACACTGATGGTGCTAAAATTTATGTCTCTAATGAGAACCTCTTTCCTGAGCTCCATTTCTAGATGTTCACACTTGCATATCTTGCTAGCATCTAAAACATATTAAGAAAGAGACTCTAAATTATTCCTTTAAATATCTTATCCCTTCCATCCTCTTCCTGACCTTCATTAATAGACATCTTCATTCTTCCAACTGATCAGACCAATGTCTTATCATTATCTTTTGCTTATGCCTTGTGCCTTATATCCAATCTACTGGGAAATCCTGCTGTCTCTACCTTTAAAATAAGTCATGAATCCAGCCCCTTTCCACCAAGCCAGCTGCTAGGACCTGTGTCCAGCCGCGTGCATGGCCTTCACTTCCTGTCTCTCTGGAAGCCTTTGGCCAAGCCATTAGCCAGAGAGTTGGAGCGTGTCTCCTTTCTGCTCAAACTCTCTAATTACTTCCCATCTCCCTCATCATAAAAGGCAGACTCCTCACAGTGGCATGCTAAGCCGTCATGGTCTTGTATCCCTGTGTTCTGCTCTGTCCACTAGAACCACAAGGGCCTCCTTGCTGTCTCTGGAGCTTTGCACTTTCTGCTTCCTCACTCTGCAATGCTTTTTGGCTCAGATACAAAGATGACCCACTCCTTCAACTCTTCCAGGTCTCCAGCAGAGCTTACCTTCTTTCCAAGGCCTTCCCAGCCACCCTGTCCTCCTGTACTGTCTTATTTTTTTCTTCATACCTTATTGCCATCTAACATGCTGATTATTTTACTTACTTATTATCTGTTTTGGCTACCAGACTGTAAGGTCCATATGTTGTACTCTCTGAGCCCGCAACATTGTCAGGCATATTAGGTGCTTGATGAATATTTGTTGAATTAATGAATGCGAAGAATAGCAATGCTGTACAGATTGAGATAATATATGTAAAAATTTGGCATAGTTTCTGGTGCATAGTAAATGCTCAAGAAATGTTAGCTCAGATCAAACAGCAAATAGCATCTAAAGCCCTGGTGTGTTGAGCCTCACCTACTCTACGCGCTGTGATTCTACTATTCCCTGAATACCTTTTTGCTAAGGTCCAAGTCAGCAGTCTTTCCCTAGTACCTGGCACACTGCAGGTACTAGATATCTTCTTATTCTATCAAAGAGAAAGTCGATGAGTCTGGATTTGCAGGTGACTGGTCAAATTGTTTCATGGGTGTTGGTCAGAGCCCAAAGGGAGCTGCTGCTCTGAGGAGGGAGTAAGTCTTCAAGATTGCACTGGGGCCAGGCATGGTGGTGCACACCTGTAATCCCAGTACTGAGAGGCTGGAGACAGAAGGATCATGGGTTAAAGGCCAGTCTCAGCAACTTAGTAAGACCTTCAGCCATTTAGTGAGACCCTGTTTCAAAATAAAAATTTAAAAGGAATGGTTATGTAGCTCAGAGGTGGAATGCCCCTGTGTTCAATCCCCAGTAAAAAACAAACAAACAAACAAACAAACAAACAAAAAAAAAACCAATTGCCTTGTGTACTGACCAGAGTCAGCTCCAGGATCTAAAACACAGTAGACATTACAGACATTGGACCCAGGCAGATGGATGTTAACTACTCTAAAACCTCTCTGTTCAATCTCCAGGTGCTCCCAGGAACCCCTCTTTCCTGCAAGAGTGCAGATATTTTCAATTATCCCAAGAACTATAATAACCATCAGAGGACAAAAATAATCTTTAGCTATAGAGAGCACTTCCTCTTCAACTCAAAGCTCAAAGCATGATTCATTCTCCCAATAGGAGATCGATATCTGGGAGTTCCTAGATGTGCTCAATGAGGCTCCATCTTAATTCCCTGCATTTCACTTTTCAAAGGGAAAAAGGATGAAGCACCCATGAGCAGCATCTCTATTCTCAATGATGCAGAAAAGTACCAACAGATACCTTTCCAACACCACATCCCCACAACTTAACTCTTGCAAAGGCCACTGTGCTCTCGGCACATTTTTATTTCCTATGACCTGATCCAGTCTTCTTCCTCTCTTGTCTGGGCCATGAAATGTGTTCTTCTACACAATATGCATTTATGGAGCATCCAGTCCAGTCTCTGCTCTGCACTGGACCTCAGGCTTCGGGAATTAGACACCAACAAACAGTAGAAGTTCAATAATAATAACAACAGGGAACAAACCCAGAAAGGTCACTAGGCAGTGTGTGATTAAATGTCCACTAATAGCCAGGGAGTCACACATGCCTGTAATCCCAGTACTTGTGAGGTTGAGACAGGAGGATCACAAGTTTGAGGCCAGCCTCAGCAACTTTGGGAAACCATCAGTAACTTAGCAAGACCCTGTTTCAAAATAAAATATTAAAAGTGCTATGGGTATAGCTAAGAGGTAGAATGCTCAGAATTCAATCCAGTACCAGAAAAAAATATATGTCCACTAATGGCATGTGGACAGTATGTGATTTTACAGTTCATTAGTGATAGGCCCTGTGGACAGAAATCACCAGGGAAGGCTTCTTGGAGGAGATAACACTTGAGTTAGTCTTAAGAAAATAAGGATTTGAATAGAAATATTAAAAAGAAGATCAGCACAAACATATAAGTATTAATAAGCAAGGCTTATGAGTCTGAGGCCCAAATTTCTCATGCTTTTAAAAAAAAGTTTATCATTAATATAAGAGCAAACATCAAATCTAGGATGTAGCTGGGCATGGTGGCACATACCTGTAATCCCAATATTTGGGAGGCTGAGGCAGGAGGATCACAGGTTCTTGGCCAGCCTCAGCTACTTAGTGAGGCCCTGTTTCAAAATAAAAAGTAAAACAGGGCTGAGGGTAAAATGCCTCTGAGATTAATCCCCAGTACCACACACAAAAAAAAAGAATAAATAAAATCTATGATCTACCACTAGCAATATTACCAATGTAAATATTATTGTTAAAACAATGCTGTAAAAGATAGTTGGGCCAACATAATTTTTTAAAAAAGGTTCAGAACAACAGGGCATGGAGGTGCACACCTGTAATCCCAGTACTTGGTAGGTTAAGACAGGAAGATTGCAAGTTCAAGGATATCCTCAGAAATGTAGCAAGACTCTCAGCAACCTAGTGAGATCCTATTTCAATACAAAAAAACACACACAAAAAAATTTTTTTAAATGGGATAGGGGTATCGTTCAGAGATAGAATGCCCCTGAGTTCAATTCTCAGTAACAAATATATATATATATATATATATATATATATATATATATATATATATATATATATGGAACAATTCAAAACCTTTATCAAGTTGAAATCTCCTCTTGGATTTTGTAGTAACTGTCTTCTGAAATTTCATTTCTACTCATCATTCTTTTTTTTTTTAAATTTATTATTTTATTTTTTTTTTAGCATGGATTTTTATACATTTCTTGGGTACAACAGGGTTAATTACACATTTTTGTTGGGTACAAGCTAGTACAGGTAAAGACATCCATGCACATATTTCTCATTAACCCTTCCCCAATTCCCACCCACCCTCCCCCTATCTCCTGGTCAGTTTAGTGATTGACTTTGATGTGATCTTGTAAGTA